>PVKB01007388.1:0-36313 GCA_004027205.1 Ctenodactylus gundi | reverse complement strand
GGTCTCGCTCTGTAGTCCAGGCTGGTCCTGAACTCACTATGGAGCCCAGGCTGGCCTTGGACTCATGACAATCCTCCTGCCTCAGCCTCCCGAGTGCTGGGATTACAGGCGTGCTTCACCACACCCAGCTTTTGTGGTGCTGGGGAATCGAACTCAGGTACTTAGCACTTGACTTAGCGCTTGCTAAGCAAGCACTTTAACCGCTGAGCTGTTCCTCCAGCCCCAGACTTTTTTTTTTTTTTTTTTTTTTTTTTTTTTTTGAAACAGGGTTTCACTAAATTTCTAATGTTGTTGCCCAGGCTGGCCTTGAAGTTGCAGTCACCCTGCTTTACCCTTTCAGCGTGCTGGGATTACAGGTGGCTAGACATTTTTTTTTTTTTGAAGTATATCACATAGCGACCTTGTGCTAAAATTTATTTCTATAGACTCTGAGAGTGCTAACTTATTCCTTGGGACTCATGTGAGTCTGTCCTCTGGCTTTTTCCTTACAACATATGGTGGCTTGCTGAGAGCTCAGCTTCTGCTGGTTACATAAGACTTGGCAGTGCTGCAGGTTGGCCCCAAACTCATTTCAATATGAAATTACCATAGAAACAAATTGAACTCTCTGCATGAAGGATCTCTCCAAGACAGGAGATAATTAATTCAATCAGAGATTTACTTTGGGATACACTTTACACTAAAGAAGCAGCCAAATCTTGCAAACACAAGTGACCTCAGCCAGTTGGGCTTAATCCTCTATACAAAATAAGGGAAGCACAAGGTAAGAATATATATTCATATTTGCTTGTATCTGGAGCCGAGGTGGAGGAGGAGGTAAGAAGGTTCTTTTTCATACTTTGTCAATGACTGCACTGCCTACTGGGAGCATTAGGCCTGTAATAGAAATGGCTCACTTAAAAGTTCCTCCTATGAGGAAGCGAACATGTTTCCAAATTCTAAGTCATGGCATCTTGGGTGTATTCATTTATTCAGATCCCAGCTCACTCGCAGGCTGGCTACATGATCCTGACCTCCACCTTCTTGTGGGCAATATGGGGAAACGCTGCATTCCACTATGCATGGCAAAGGAGAAGGACATGGCAAGGGTGAAGAGGTAAGATGTGTACCAAGTGCTCCGCAAAGCCCAGCATATGACAGATGTTCAGTAAATGCCAGGTATTGATGATACATAAAAATTCTATCCTTCCAAATTGATCATTTGTCAAAATTCAAGGAAAGAACTGGGGGAAATATGTGTAACAAATGTAAGAGTCATAGATTGGTATCTTCTCTTTTTTTCCTCACAGAAATAGCAATTGAACCCAGGGCCTCATGAATGCTAGGCAAACGCTCTATACCCCCAGCCAGAGACTGGTATCCTTAGTACATTATGTAAAAAGCTTCTACACTGGTATGAACCCTGCTAAAAATTTCAACTTAACACTGGGGAAAATAAATGGAAGACATTAATGATGAACAAATACAGGAAACACAAACAAGTTGACTAATAATTAAATCATTAAAGATATAAATATCACATCAAGATATATCTTTTTTGGACTTCCAAGTCAGAAAAGTTGCTGTGCGTGTGCATGGGCATGAGTGTGTGTGTGTGGTACTGGGGACTGAAGCCACAGGCTTCCATCTAAGATAGATCCCCCGTAATTTTTTTTTTTTTTTTGAGACAGGGTCTCACTCTGTAGTCCAGGTTGGTTCTGAACTCGCTATGGAGCCCAGGCTGGCCTTGGAGTCAGGGCAATCCTCCTGCCTCAGCCTCCAGAGTGCTGGGATTACAGGCGTGCGCCATCACGCCCAGCTTATGTGGTGCTGGGGAATCAAACTCGGGTACTTAGTACTTGACTCAGCACTTGAATTATAATGTTTAACCCTTTGAGGAAGAAATATGGTATGAGCCACCAGGAGCTAGGTGTATGGGTAAGTGGTGGTGTATGTGTGAGGCCTTACATTCAATCCCCACCTCCTCAAAAAAGAAACAACAAAACAACCCTCATACCTTTGACCTCATAATTATCCTCTTAGAAATAATTTATACCAGGGTAATTAAGCAGAAACTTTTAAGAAAAAAATGTTCGAAGATGTCTAAAACAGTCTTATTTCAGGTAAAGACTAGTGTCCATTAGTAGAGAATGTATTATATAAATATATTACACTCTAGACAATGTAATGTTTTGCTGTAAAAGAAGTCTAAAGAACATTCAGTAAGATGGAAAAATGTTTACGACATGATGGCAACTGAAAGAACAGGACTCAGGGTTTTCTTTTCTACAGTTGATTCAAATTCTGTGAAAACATTTCTAAGTATAGGCAGAAGAGGTGGATGAAGGAGGAAGAAAGGCAGAGGCATGAGAAAAATGATTGGAGGGGTTAGGAGTGATTTGCATTTTCTTCATGTTGCTTTTTTATAATGTTCACACGCCCCTTCCCCCTCTTCTGAGACAGGGTCTCACTCTATAGTCCAGGCTGGTCTTGAACTCACTGTAGAGCCCAGCCTGGCCTTACAGGCATGTGCCACCACGCCCACCTAGCTTTTAATGTGGTGTTAGGGGACTGAACCCAGGGCTTGTGCACCTAGACAGATACCCTAACCACTGAGCTATGCCCCACCACCTATAATCTTCAAATCCTCTGCAACTGTCACAGAGAGTGAGGTATGTGGGGTAGGAAGACTTGGTGTAGAGGTGAGACCTAAGTTGCCACAGGACAGTCTGGCCAGAAACCAAGAACAGGTGTGGCAGAGGGAGAGAGAGCATAGGCAAGGACCAGGGGATGGCCAGGCACACTCAAAGCCAGGGTGAAGAGACGCAGGGCCAGAAAGCCAGCCAGAGGCCAGGCTGAGGAGCTGGGATCTAGTTACCAGCTGTTAGGACTCAATGCCTTCTCTTTATTTGGAATGGTCACTGGAGAGCTTCACCTATGCCCCCAGAAACAATGAGCTGGAGTTTGAATCCTTTCAATGATTTCAAATGATCCCTTCAACTGAGAAGTGGGAAGACGACTCTAAGCATTGGAAAAAAATAAAAAATAAACACACACACACACACACACACACACACACACACACACACCCCTCTCTGGTTTCATGGTAGGAAAGAGTGAATTTTCCCTAATTCACAAAGTCAGTGATTAGACATAGGGGCAACCTTACTGGTCAGACACAAGAAGCAGAATTAAGGCCAAGTGAATGGAGGTCTCAGGAGCAACACCTTCTACAGACGGAGAACACAAAGCCAAGCTGTTTCTGTTTCAGGATGGAAGTCACTGAAGGCTCTACTGACCTAAATTGGAAATTTAAGAAAGGCCTCTCCCCAGAGCTCACCTTTGAGATAGGCTCTTAGAATCAAATGCCCTGGGCCTAAAAGTCTTTTCTCCAACTAAAAGATACTTCTGAAGAAAGGACTTAGAGAGGCTGGTGGCATAGCTCAGTGATCAGCACGCTTGCCTAGGATGCATTAGGTCCCAGGTTTGATTCCTGAGCACCACATACTAACTGGGCACACCTACAGTCCCAGCATTTGGGAGGCTGTGAGATCCAAGCCATCATGGGACTACACAGTTAAGTTCAGGACCAGCCTGGACTACAAAGTGAGACCAAAAAAGTACTTACTGGCTTTTATGAAAAACTGTGACAATAGAAAGATAACATAAATTATTCCATTTTAACCACTGTACGAATATGACTCAGTGGCCTTGTAATAGCAATGAACAGCAATGAATAAGTAACTAAGAGAGAAATATACTCATGAAGTAGAACTGTGGGATCACACGGTAATAGTAATTCTGGTTTTTATTCTTTTTTTGTTAGACTACTAGGGGTGCTCAACCACTAAGCTACATTCCCAGCCCCAAGTCCTTAGCACTATTTTGTTGTTGTTGTTGTTCTGTTTTTGTTTTTTTTTTTTAATTTTGCAAGCTGCCCAGGCGGGGCTCCAACTCGTGACCTTCCACTCCAACCTCTGAGCGAGCTGACAATAGAGGTGTGGGCCACCATGCCTGGCTTGGGCTTTCCTTTTTGAGGAATCACTAAAACTTGTTCCCAGTAGCTGCCTCATTTTACATAATGCATAAATGTTCTAATCGCTTCACATCCTCACCAACCTTATTTTAAATGTCATATATGTATTTACCACAACTGAAAAGGAAGATGTCACATGCAGCAGCGCTCATGTCTCAGTCCCCGCCAGCAGCTCCGGGTGAATGAGCATGCGTCTGCTCTTCATCACAACACATTTGCCTATTTTTGATATTTCATATAAATGATTTAGTCATTCTGTAGGGTTTTTTTGAGACAGGGTCTTGCTCTGTAGCCGAGGCAAGCCTTGGACCCATAGCAATTCTCATGCCTCAGCCTCTTGAATGCTGGGATTACAGGTGTGCACTACGATGCCCACTTTTATGTGGTGCTGGGGAATTGAACTAGGGGCCTCGTGCTTGCTAGGCAAGGGCTTCAACCACTGTGCCATTCCTCCCACCCCTCATATAAATGATTTAGTAAAAATGGACTGTTGTGTCTGGTTTCTGTCAGTTAGCACAAAGTTCTTAAGATTCATTCATCTTACAGCGCTTTTTTTTTTTTTTTTTTTTGAGGCAGGGTCTCGCTCTGCAGTTGAGGCTGGTCCTAAACTCACAGAAATCCTCAACCTTCACCCCAGCCCATTTATGGTTCTTTATCCCCCTTAAGGCTAAATAACATTCCAGCAGCCAGATGGCCACATTTTCTTTATCCACTTAGCTGCTCTTGCCATCTGGGCTGCTTCTACCTTTTGCTCTTATGAGTAATGTCATGCACAAGTTTTTGTGTGGGTATGTTTTTGGGTTTTTGTCTTGTTTCTGCAGTGTTCGCGAGTGAATACAGGGTGGCCCCTGGCGTGTTAGGCGAGCACATGACTCACTATACCGGCTGCCCTTTTTATTTTATTTAGAGGTAGGGTCTCACTATGTTGTGCAAGCTTGCTTCACCCCTGCAGCCCCCTGGCCCCAGCATCCAAGTAGCTGTGATAGCAGCAGTGTGCCATCATGCCCGTATTTTTCATTTCTTTTGGGTAGAGTGAAGTTGCTGGGTCATATCATAGCTCTGGCAGAATCTTTCACAGTGACTATGCCATGTTACATACCCATCAGCAGCATACAAGAGGCCAACTTCTCCAAATACTTATTCTTCAGAAAATTGGTTTTTGTTTTTTTTCTTTGCAGTACTCGGGACTAAGCCGAGAGCTTTTCACTGAACTACATCCTCAGCCTTTTTAGCTTTTAAGATAGGGGATTGTTAAATCACCTGGGCAGAGTTCAAGCATGCAATCCTACTGTCTCAGCTTCCCACAATGTTGGGATTATAGAACCGCACCACCACATGCAGAGAAACTTGTAATTGAATTACAAATCATATAAAAATGTGTACAAAAGTACCAAGAGAATGAATCTATGTATATACCATGTGAGTCAGAATTTACAGGGTGCCCCAGAAGACTCTATACATAGGAAATAATTAAAATATACAAAGTAGTATGATATCACATAATATAGTATTTGGGTATTCTTTGCTGTGAAGGATGTCAATTTTCTGTCCATTCTAAAATTTGACTTATCTGGGGTTGTTGTTGTTGTTGTTATTGGTGGTGGTGTTTTTTTTTTTTTTAAACTATACACAGTAGGAATAGCTTTATCCAAACCCATTTTGATTAGATTTATTTCAAAATGTCCTCCCCTTCTTTGGCTTGCCTTTTGTCTCTCCACGGCCTTTTGGGGGGAAGGTGTAGTAGGGACTGAACCCAGGTCCTCAAGCACTCCAGGCACACACTCTACCACTGAGCCACTGACTGAGCCTGGTCTTTCTGATTAACAGTATTTCCCTGTTTGCTTTAGAGTTTAGAACCAGCACTCATGAGCTCGCAGTTCTGCCCTGCCAGTCAGGAGTGAGCTCCGCTGGGCCCCATCCTGCAGGGATCGGCAGGCCGGTGCCCAGGCTCAGCGAGGCTGCCTTTCACCTGGAAACCCCCAGGGAGATGCAGCATCTATGCTCACTCAGCTTGCCAGCAGAACTCAGTTCTTCCTGCTTGCACGAGTGAGGTCCCAGTGTCCTTGCTGGCTGTCAGCTGAGGACGATCTGCATCCCTTTCCATGTGGCTTTCTCCAACTTCAAACAACAATAGCCCTGAGCTTCCCTCTGCACCTCTCTGCTTTTGAGGGCTACAGTGACATCTCAGGCTCAGGTAGACAATCTGCCTGTTTCATGGTCAGCTGTGTACAGCGACACACAATCATCACAGGCAACAGAACTGGGTGATGGGAATGATATGTCACCATACTTGCAGCTCTTGAGGACATCTCTGAGGAGACAGTGTAGTCATTTTGCTACAAAAGGATCAAGATTAAGTCTTTTCCAGATGAATATCTAGATAATCCAGTGCACTTTCCCTGCCACGAGGCCATGCCAGCTTGGGGAGAAACCATGAGGCTGTCCCATGCATTCTGCAGTCAACTCTCCCCTCTGTAGCCTGTCTGTCTTCCTTTGCTCCAATGGCACAGTGATTTCATCTCTGTACCTTTATAATTATTGATAGCTGTAACATAAATCATCAGCTTTGTTCTCTTTCAAGACTGTTTTTGCTTGATTGTTCCTTTGTTTCTTCTTATAAACTTAAGAATTGGCTCATTAAATTCCATCAAAAAGGTAGGTACAGGGCACATACCTATAATCCCAGCTATCTGGGAGGCTGAGGAAAGCGGATCACGAGTTTGAGGCCTGTCTGAGCAACTTACCCAGACGCTATCCCCCCACCCCCCAAAAAAAAATTTAAAAGGATGGAGGAGTGTAGCCAGTGTTGGAGCACACCAGGGTTCAATTTCCAGAACTGCAAAAAACAAACACAAATTCCATAGAAACAAACAAAACAAAAAACCTGTTGGATTATACTGAGCCTACTGGTCACTGTAGGGAAATAGAACACATGTACAATAGTGTCTTCCAATCCACAAATAGAATCCATTCCTATTAATTTTTAAAACTTCCCTCATGAATATTTTGTAATTTTCCATATAGAGCTCTTTCATATTGTTCTTTAAATTTATTCTTGTTATTTTATTATTTTATAATTATTGACACTATAGTAAAATGGCAAATGGTACCGTTAATCTCTTTTGTGTGTATGAAGCACTGAGGACAGAACCCAGGGCCTTGCACATGCCAGGCAGATGGTTCACCTCTGAGCTGTATCCCCAGTCCCCCACTAAGTTCTTTTCATTTCATTTGGGTTTTGCTGGCATAGGAATGCAACTGGTTTTTATTTACTGATACTGTAGTCACAAACTAATTAAATTCCCTTACTAATTCTAACAGATTATCTATAGGATCTTTCAGACTTTGGACCTTGTCATGTACAAATAATATCAGCTTTATTTCTTCAATTTTTTTTTTTTTTTTTTTTTTTTGTGGTACTGAGGATCAAGCCTAAGGCTTTCACACTGAGTTATATCCCCTTTTTTCTTTTCTTTTCTTTTTTACATTTTATTTTGAGGCAGGATCTTGTTAATTGTTGAGCTACCTGCGCTGGACTTGAATGTGCAACCCTCCTACCTCGGCTTCCCAGAGTGCTGGGATTACAGGCTTATGTCGTCAGGCCCAGCTTCTTCATTTTTAACTCTTATCCTCCTATGTTGTTAAATTTACATAAGCAAGTTATTCACTATGATTTTTTTTTTTAAATCCTGATTTCACAACTGAATTTTCCTGGGCAGAAAACAAAAATCTTGGAAAAAACTCAGTTTTCCATCTTATGAACAATCTCGATATTTTCATTATGTAATGAAAATTAGAATTTCCACTGACAGCAGAGGAAGCCATTCATCCCAGCTGCCATCACAGGCCAAACTGTGCCTTTGTGTTGATTCTCAGCAAAACATTTGGCACCTCCTGCAGTAACCACCACGGTCCATGTCACCGTGGAACAGGGCTGGCCATGATCCAGGAACACTTAGGACCTGAGAGAGCTGCTCTGGAGACTGAAGTTCCCCGTTGCCCCATTCTGGGGTTGGATCGGGGAGGGAGCCAGGTGTGCATGACATCATGGTTTCGCTCAGCCCTTGTGCTCAAGTGGCAGGGCAGCAGGGGCAGAGTCGGGTGCTGGGCTACCCTCCTGCCTGCTCTTCCTGTTTGTGTGGCAATCCTTAAAATTCCCTGACCCAAGCAGGTTTTCAAGGCACTAGTGATCATTCTGCAGCTCATGGAAAAGGTACTCATTCTGTGACAGCCACTATGTGAATGCCACTTGCAGGAAAGAGACTTGGAGGAAACAGGCTGTGCTCTACAGCGCAGAGGAAAACCATGGACAAGGTTTCTGGCAGCTCTCTGCAATGGCATCATGGGTACTATTATTACAATCCTAATCCTCCATGTGACAGGCCATCTGGCATGATCTGAAAGGTTTTCCAGAATTTTCACCCTTCTCGACCAGTTGCATTTTCTTCTTGGCTTGTGTGTCTGAATTCACAGAATTAAGAACACTGTGTTTGTCTCTGGCTTCCACGCTAATCTGGGTGAACAGCTCAGGCAGGCTTTGAGATCACATGCATCGAGCTGGAGTGATAGGACATGCGTCCAGGCATGAGGCAGCAGGGCTGCTTGAGCCCAGGCTAGCCTGGGCAACACAGCAAGAAGACATCTCAAGAGACACACAGAGTGAGAGAGGGAGGGGTGCGGGGGGAGAGGGAGGGAGGGAGGGAGGGAGAGAGAGAGAGAGAGAGAGAGAGAGAGAGAGAGAGAGAGAGAGTGAGTTGCATGAATCTGAATCTGCACCTTTAAAAAGGGACCAAATGCTGTGATCTGTATAGCCTTCAGTTGGTATTACTTGCTGATAATTTGCTATGCAGCATCATTCATAATATTCAAAAGGTAGGAACAACCCAAATTCTCCATCAACTGCTGAATGGAGAAACAAAATGCAGCATAACCACAATATCTTGTTTTCTGCTGCTGTAACAAAGCAGCTGAGACTGGGGAATTTACAAAGGAAAGGAGTTTACTTTGGTCCACAGTTCAGGTGGCTGGGAAGTTCAAGAGCTTGATGCTGGAAAGGGCTTTGTGCTACTTCAACTCGTAGCAGAAAGCAGGAAAGACAAACCATGAGGAATTGTCTTGCCTCACAACAACCCACTCTCGCAGAGGAATGAGTCTAATCCCACTAGAACTACATTAATCTCTGTTAATGGCCTAAATACCTCCTAAAGCCTTCATCGCCTCCTGACACTATATTGGGAATCAAATCTCAGTAAGAATTTTAGAGCATAAAAACCATATTCAGACCATTGCACAATGGAATATTATTCAGCCACAACACCGAATGAAGTACTGATCACAGTACGACTTAGATGAACCCTGAAAATATTACGTTCAATGCAAGAAATTAGAGTAGCTGGGCCCAGTGGCATAGGCCTGTAATTCCGGAGGTCTGAAAGACTGAGACAGGAGTATCACAAACTCAGGCCCAGCCAGGGCAACTTAGTAACTTAGTGAGATTTTGTTTTGAAATAAAAAGTGAGCTGAAAATATAACTCAGTGTGACATCCCTGGACTCAATCCCCAGTACTGAAAATACTAATAAAACAACAACTACAATAACAAAAACCCAAAATTAGACAGTGCTGTGGTTTGGATCTTGACTGTCCCCTAAATGCCTCATGTATTTTGAAGGTGATCATATTGTAGGGCGGCTTACTCCCTTGATTTCTTGTGCTGTTACAAATGGGAGCCTGGTAGGGAGGGGTGGGGCTGGGTGGGGCCTTCCTCAATAGACACCCTTCTCTCTCTCCTTTCTGGCTATAATAGGATGAATGGCTTTTCTCCAAATTGGCCCTCTACACATCCTTCTACTATTGCCAACCACCCATGAATGAACTGAAACCTTCTGAAACTGGGAGCTGGGGCTGAGGCTGCAGCTTAGTGGCCAGAGTACTAGCCTAGCATGTACAAGGCCCTGGGTTTGATTCCATAGCTCCACATAAAACTTAGCACACTTGTAATCCAGAAATGCGAAAGGCTGAGGCAGGAGTATTGCTGTGAATTCGAGGCCAGCCTGGGCTACATACTAAGCTCAGGACCCACTTGGACTACAGAGCAAGGCCCAGTCTCAAAAGAAAAAGAAAAAGAAACTGGGAGTCAAAATAAAACTTTCTTCCTTTAGGTTATGGGTGTCAGGTATTGTGTCTCAGGGATGAGAATGTAACCAAGGCAGAAAAGTCCCACATTTCATGGTTCCAACTGGACAAAATGTGCATAAAGGGACATCTGGAGAGGGGACAGTAAGCAAGTGGCTATCAGGGACGGAGTAAGGAAGAAACTGCAAATGACAGCTAACACCCTTCCTTTGGGGAGATGAAAATCTTCTAAAATTATACAGTGGTATTAACTGTAAAACACTGAATATGAATATTAAATCACTGATTTTTACATCTACATGCGCTGGACTTTATGTGAATTTGAATGCAATAAAAACATGAAATATTTGCTACGAAGTTATTTTTCCCTCCAAATATCAAATATCAGTTAGTTCACACAAGACCCTGGGATAAATTCCTAGTACCACACACACACACACACACACACACACACACACACACACACCCCAAATATCAACAACTCTAACCCCTGACCAAAAGCTTTTTCCTCAACAGCCCAGGAACCTTGGAGTGGGGACTAGCGCACTGGAAGCAGGCTCCCACACCAGCTAGCGGAACAGCCCCCACATCCTCACACCTCAGGGTGTAGCTATATCAACGGTTACTGTCCCATCAGGGAACAACACACGTCTGCTCCAATCTGATTGGTTTAATACAAAATGCAATTTGCGTACAGAGGCCACCGGTGCCTCAGTAGGGCCCAAAGGCGCAGATGTGACTCTGGTCTTGCAGTGTCAGAGGAGCCTCAGCCCAAGGGTGCAGAACTGCCACCAGCTCTACAAGGACTGTAGCACCAAAACAGCCAGAGGATCGGCCTTGTTAATTAACTTGGGGGATTCATGGGTGACCCCCTGGAGGGGTCCCCACCCCACCCACCCTGAAAGCAAGACAGTAAGAAAAGAAAGCTGCCTTCTGTTCAATTATCTACTTGTCAAGCATCAGAGCCTGACCAGCAGACAGATAATTCCACACTCTCTGGAAACAAAAGGAGCCAGAAAAGAACGCAGACAAAGGACGCAGGCTGTCTGGCAGACTTCTCCTGTGGACAGAAGCTCTTGCTAGTTCCAGTTAGGTCTGGGCGGGTCGCCTACAGGGTAGAGAGGAGTGAGGTAGCCTTTCAGTGCCCTGCTCACCAGGGGGTAGGAGGGATGATTTTATTTGGAAGTAACCCGTGTTATGAAAAGTCAATGAGGCACATGACGACAAAACCACTTCCTGTTCCTGCATTAACCTTCTGACTCCATCAGAGAGGAGGGCTCTGTGCAGAGTGGCTATGCCTCCTTTCATGTCTGCCTTACACTGGCAATAAGGAGAAGCGAGTACGCAATAGTATCAAGGTGAGCCTGGAGTCAGACTGTTGAATGTCATCACATTTATTTTTACTATTTATTTATTTATTGAGACAGGGTCTCGCTCTGTATCCCTGGCTGGTCCTAAACTCACTTTTGTCTCCCAGGCTGGCCTTGGACTCAGGGCAATCCTGCCTCAGCCTCCTGAGTGCTGGGATTACAGGCATGTGCCACTATGCCCAGCTTTATGTGGCGCTGGGGAACTGAACTCAGAGCCTTTCGCTCACAAGGCATGTGCTTTAACTGCTGTGCCATTCCTCCAGCCCTTATTTTTACTTTTTAATACTCACCTATTATTTGTGGCCAGTGTGACAAACTTAGCCAAACATAAAATATATATCTCAGTGTGAAGGTCCTGGACTTGATGCCCAGTACTACAAAAACAAAAACAAAAAATACCCACAAGTAAAAGTGGGATGCAATTATAGTGAGAACAAAGGTTGTATATGAAATGACAACTAGTTTGGAAATTTTTTTTATTTCTGCCACTTTACTAATTAACAGGTCTAGAGAAATTATAAGCGCTCTGTCCAACCCACGTGCTGTGCCAGTGGTGCTGCTATTTCTGGTTCGCTCTTCAGTGACACCATTGTACTTGTTAGGACACCACCAAGTCAGGATTCAGTGACCAAGTGAACATCAAAGGAATCCCCATAAACACGTGACCTTGCTTGTCAGTGACTCTGAGGGTACGGGTGGCTTCAAGCACAAAGATGCCACCCAAAACTTGGAAGAATTTACCCGGTGAAAAGCAACTACCAATTTGTCCAAGAATTCCAAAATTCAAAAGAAGGTGTGCGTCTTCTACTTTATCTCGAGGCCTGAAATATTTCATCATCGTGTTTAACAATGAATAAACAGGACAAGCACATTACCATACTGCAACAGGGTAATATGACAATGTTATAACACTCTGAAACACATCAGCGGACTTACCAATAGTAGATCTTTATTAGTGCGGAAGGCCACAGGAGAAAGGAGGCTACGAATGCCAGGATTGGGATGGCCAGTGTCCCACTGGCAATCACAAACATATTAACCACATCAAGATCCATCTGCTTTTAAGGCTTGGTGACACCTGCATGGGAAGAAGAGAGCGGTGACACTAATGCTGTCGCTGGAGATCTCAGGAGAAAAGGTAAAGAACCAAAGAGGAAAAGGAAACAAGGGATCAGAATGAGGGTACAGACCAGGAGGAAACACAAATAGCCAAGCGCTATTAAAAAAAAAAATTTCAACAGACAGGACAATTAAATGTTACGAGAATCTTTGGAAGGATCTTGAATTTTTAAAACAAGCAAACAAACAAACAAAACCCTCCGAGGTACACTGTTAGGATATCTGGAGAAACCTGGGTAAGGACTGGGTATTAAATACTAACATTACTATCAGTGCTATAACTCCTCGGCATGATGATGAAATTGTGGCTACCTGCATTCGTGGAACAGTCGTCCTTGCTCATAGGAAATGCCTGCTGAACTTTAAAGGGGTATATAATGGTACTCAGCTTTAAAGCTTCAGGACACAAAAAGTAACATTGTGTATGCGTGTGCTGGAAAGCAAATATGGGGACATGTTATCTCCAGAAGAAGGACATGGACATGCTATCTCCAGCTGCAGGTTACATAGTAATATTCCTTGCATTTTTTTTTTAAATAAAGAGGACAGAGAGAAATTAGAGAAATAAATAAAAATTGTATCTGCAGAGTTTCTCTGATGGATGTGCAATAAACTGCTAACCACGTTACAAGTCAGTCCATCTGGGACTAGAAGGCAGGTGTCAGAGGCAGACAAGAGATTTGGTTTTCATGTTTTGAATTATTTATCATGCAACTATATAACTTACTCAAAAGTAAGTAACACAAAAGAAGAAACTGGAAAGAAATAAGCCTGTTTCTAACCAGTTTCCTGGAGGCAGGAGGAATCCCATTCTTTGGTGTCATATATGATTATATCATACAGCCCTGGACACACACCAATGACAAGTGGAGTAACGAAAAGTTGGAGGGGCTGGACAGGCAGCTCAGTGGCAGGGCATCTCCTAGCATGAATGAGCCCCTAGGTTTGATCCCTAGCATGCCAACTAAAATAAAATCACAACGAAGAGTTACAAAATAGGCTCAATCTTGTTTTGAAAGGAATCATTCCCAATGATGCTGTAAGAGACTTGGCATTTTTCCTGTCAGTAATTACAAAGCTCCCTAGAGAAGTTACCTATTAAATGCAGGGCACAATGTTCATGGCTCAAGAGCATCACCAGCAAGGGGCCAGCCAATTAATCACTGAGTGAAAGGCATCTGTACTGATTTGAATGCAGTGACTTGGTCTTGCTGATGATGAACCCAGAAGCCAGCCACTTCAGGACGACTCTTCTGCGCTACGCTGCATGAAGTCCTTAAGTGCTAACGACCACAGAGAATTCTGATTCCTGAGCAGCAGGAAGTTAATGACACGTGCTCCTTTGGACTAAGAATTAGAACGTTTTATGCCCAGAGCCGTACACATCGTAGACTCTGACGTTGGTGACAGCAGCCTGGCAATGGAGGTATGGTCAGGCAAAGGAAGCCACCCTGCTTTGTCAGTGCCTGCTGTGGATGAAAGTCTGTCAAGTTCCATCTTCCAGTAACAATGGAGTAAGTCTTTTGTAAAGTGTAATCAACTTAGCAAGATCTGGACGTATTACAGAGAACCTGCAGGCCATCTCTGACAAGGTCGCATACAGCTAAGCCAGTGTTGAACGAAAATGAAATGCTTTCCGATTGCAAAGTCTTCTCTACAGATAAAGAGCAGACACTGAGCTCCAGCTTTGCAACATCCTTCACCTCACAAAGGACTTGACCCAGCTTTCCTTGAGAAAGGCAATTCCCCAGCCCTACTGGGATTTATTAATAGAATATTCTATGTTCTCACTGGGGAGGCTGGAGACAGAAAAACCAAACCTGGAACCACCAATAACCAAAAATTAGAAGGGGCATAACACAAAGTTTCCCGCTATGGCACAGACAGCATGAGCTAATCCTGACATAACTAACACAAGCACCTCTTTTCAGTTCAAATCCTGCTTAAGTCAACTCTTCGCTGGGCACGGTGATATACAGGTGTAATCCGGCACTCTGGAAGCCTGAGACATGAGAGTTTTAAGTTCAAGTACATCACAAATTTAGTGATGACTGCTCATGGTGCTTACCCTGCCTTCCTCCCCTTCACCCTCACGAGCCCATGCCTCCTCTGCCATTTGCCACCAAAGCAAGACATGACTGAGCATGCCTGGCTAGGGTACCAGATCCTCTCTTAATGCCCCTCTAGATATTCCCATGATTCTCTCCTCTCTGCCCTGGGCTATTCCCACAACACTCCCCTCTCCCCCTTCCTCCACCACTCCCTCCTGCTTGGAATTAAAAAATCAACACTTCTGCCAAACTTTCCCAAAGGCCTGCCTGACCACCTCCATGACATGAAGGTCCTGCAAGGTCCTGAGTCCCTCCCTGCCTCTCCTGACTACCAACAGCTCCCTCACCACTCTGGCCTCCGGAAGCCAACACATCTTCCACTCTTACTCTTGCTCACTTGTCCAGCTATACCATGTAGGACAGGAAGTGGCTCCAAGTCAACCAGTCTGAGTGTGGCATTTAAATTTAAATTAAATCAAATAAAAATTCAAGTCTTAGTCACATCAGCCATTGTCAAGCGCTTGATAGCCGCCTGTGGACAGGAGCTACCATAATGGAAAAACCTAGCACTGGGGGTTTATACTTGGAAGGCCTCTTGCAAGCAATCTCCTAGGCCAGCTTGGCTCAACCTTCACTAGGAAGAAATATTCCCATCAGAAACAGGGCTTCCGATCAGTCAGATGAGGAAGGACCTCTGGGCTTCCTCAGCTGCACCCTGGGGCCACGTCCTCATTCCCATCACTCCTGTTCAGTGCAGATTTCTCTTCCACACCTTGCACCTTTCTACCATTAGCTTGGAGAAATCCCTCAGTTCACACGATGCACTTCTCCAAAGTCCAGCCCAGCAGACACAGTGTGAACCACTGCATGTGGCCCACTCAACTTCCCAGAACCAACTCCTCTCTGCCTCTTCTGACTAAGGGGCTCTCCTGCCCATGCCAGCATCACAGAGCCTCATGCTATAACCTCCCTTCTGTGGTCCCCCTCCAGTGAATTGTTATGTGGTCTTGGTTTCCTGATGAACTCCTCCCTGCCTCCAGGCTGGGCCCCAGTGCCCCACCCGCCGCAAGCACTGTGGCCCCTGGAAGCCCTGTCAGCCGGACTCCCTTCACTGACAGACTTTGATAACTGTCTGTAGGGAATCTGGAGTGTGGACTGGAGTTTTGAAAACCTTCAGGCACCCCCTCATCTCAACAGACCTAGTGACCCAGCAAATCACCCATCCTGGCCACCTGCATGTGGCGGAGGCAGCAGCAGGCCCTGCCTCGGGGAAGGCCGGCTTTGCTGTGGAACCTATGCTGCTAAAAATGCACTTACTTGTCAAAGAGTACAGCCTTCTTTCCAAAAGCAAGTGGCGTTGGCAGGAACTGAAAACGAGACTCTGAAAACACAAGAAACAAAATGACAAAGCATTAAGTCACTGCAGGGACTATGCATGAAGTGCTAACAACCTGTCAAATCACCAGCTGTGCGGAGTAGGGCACTCTATTTAACAGGCAAAGGGCAAACATCTTGTGACTTTATAGTTGGCCTCTGGTTCAGGCCACCTCCCCCAAAAAGCAAAAGTGCAGAGAGCCGGCATCACAGATTAGTCGGGCTTAGGAAGGGTCATAGGAGGTCAAAGAAAGTAGGTGAGAAGGTACTGCTGGACAGCCAGGCTGCCTGAACAGGAAGTGGAACAGGGTGGAAGGTACAGGGTGCAGGAGGGGCGGGCTCTGGGGACTGGAGCTTAACAAAGAAACTCGATAATACACCACACCTTCTCCATCTGAAGGAGGGCTTGCCTGAACGTTATACTCTGGAGGGAATGGAAGAAGGGCAGCAGCCAACGGGCAAAGGACAATACAGCGACTGCAGGAAACACTGAATGGGGCCTGCACACTCACTACCAGGGCTCGGCAGAGCAGCAGAACCAGCCAGAGCTCCACAGAGTGCGGAGCGTGAGGATACAGCAAGGGAAGAAAAGCCACAGAACCCAGGAACTTGTAAGTTAGGTCAGAGTTAAACAGGAAAACCAGAAACATGAAAGGTCTAGAAGAAATCATTATTATTACAAAAAAGTAACAAATTGACTGTATCATATTGTTTTAAATCATCCACTTGGCAAGATACCCCAAACAAATTAAAATTTGTGAGTCCAAGAAGCCAGGCTACACAGGCCTGTAATCCCAGTACTCTGGGAGGCTGAGGATGGAGGATGAGAAGTTTGAGCTCAGCCTGAACAACTCTGTACCTTAGTGAGAACTTAGTGACACTTTGTCTCCAAATAAAAAAATTAAAAAGGGGGATGGGGTGGGCGCTGGGGGTTGGGGATGCATCTCAGTGTGAAAATCCTGGGTTCTATCTCCAGTTCCACAAAAAGAACAACAACAACAACGGAAGAAAGGAGGAAAGGAAGACACAGAGAGACTGTCAATACACATCCCAGGCAATACACTCGCTTTCTTAATATCTCTGAAAAGTTGCTATTAATTTAGAAAAACAAAATCCAGGGCAAAAGTAAGCCAAATGATCTGAATAGATAACCTACAAGAAAGGAAATGAAGTAAGCATCTAAAAAGATGCTTAATCTCACTTATGACAGGGTAAGCAAATCAAGTGCACTGATTTATGGGAGCCTTTACTTGTGGCACTTGCAAAGAACAAAAAGCTTACAAGCTGATCGCTTGGCTGAGGCCATGCAGAACTAGACGTTGCCCTATCACGTGCCAGTTAACGCAGTCCAAATGCGGGGCAACGAGAGAACATGCCTACCCGATCTAACAGTAAACTTTTCTTTTTCCAGGAATTCACCTGTATTTGTATCGGAACATAAGTAAAACCTGTTTATACAAGGTTGTTAATTACAGTATTTATTACTCACACCATTAAAAAGCTTGGAAATGACTTACATGCCTGTTGTATATAGGACCTGGTGTATAAAGAATGATATAACTTTACAAGAGAATTGAGCAGCCAGTAAGCACAAATAACTTATAACAAAGACTGATCTGGGGAAGAGAAACTGGGGGCAGGAGCCAGAGAGGAGAGTGAGATTTTCCCGCTGATACTCTGCCTTTTGAATTGTCACCGGATACATATATAAACTTTTTCTATTTAATTAAAAGATACAGGGCTAGAGATGAGCCCAGTGGTATGGAGCCTGCCTAGCACGTGTGGCTCTTTATCAGTGGCCGACAGGTCTCCATTTAGTTTCAATCCTTGGCACAGTAAAACAAACCCCAACACATATACATATCCCTCACACAAAATGGTCTATGTTGAACTGTTCAACAGTGGCCACTGGACATGCATAACGGTTCAAATTTAACTTAATTAAAATTAAGTAAAGTTTGGCATTTGTTCCCCAGTTGCTCCATCTATATGTCAAGTGCTCCACAGCCATAAGTGGCGCATGGCTACCATATTGGATGATGAAAATATAGAACATTTTCATGATCACAAAAAGGTCCTGCTGGCCAATCCTGGACTCTGTATTGGCTTTAAAAGCCACAAGACAGCTATCAAACTTTGCTTCTCATAATGAGAGAAAAAATACAAATATGAGTAATAGGAGGGCAAAAATCCCTCCATCTCTGTGGGTCAAGTGGCCAGCCTGGCTGATAAGACAATATTCCAAGACAGAGTTGCAGGGAGGTCCTGCCCTTTGTGACTGTCCAGAGGTTAAGTCTGCTTGGCAGGAACTTTGTTCTTTAGGGCTCAAAGTCCAGTACTCTAAAGCAGAAGATAAGAGTTTTCTACCCTGGAACCACACTGGCATACATAAGCCATAAATTCCTATGTCCTTTGTGGTTCTGGGAGAGGGACCGAGAGGGTTCAATGGCCAGCTTTACAAAGCACCAGCAACTGCTTCCTCTTGGAGGTTCCTGTTCAAGAACTAGCTCATCCAAACCCCTCTCCCTGCTGCTACTATCAGAGCAGCACTGTGGACAGGTGTGGACCTGTGGGAAGAACAGCAGAGAGAGCCAAAGCCTTAGTGCCAGATTCCAGAGAAGTGACAGACACGGGAAAAGTCAGGCAGACCAATCAGGGGATTCACTTTGAGGCAGGCGGCTTGTGTATCTGGAGTTATAGCTTTAACAAAATCATACTGGCCAACAAGTCAGACAACAAAACACGTACCACAAGTCCTAACCTGGTCCAGCACCTTAGAAACATCAGACTCTTGGGCCAAGATGTGGGGCTGGGAAATTCTGAAATAACTGCCTGCTTGAAATCTTGTTTTAAACAAGATAACACTACTGAAGTGCCAGCCAGTCTCCTGCTAGTTAAAAGAGAAGCCAAGAGATGCTCAACCCTTTACTTTAGGCCCCTGAGGTCTTCAGGTTCTAGGGGAGCCCACAACAAGCTTTTATCCCCCTCAAACAAAGTGTTAGAAAGAGCATTATATAAGTGACTATTTTTTACATGACTAAACGAAATTAAAATAGCTCTGTATATGGGTGTGCTATAAAAAGACTGAAATGGAACCTGGGGGCCCAAAAACATTCTCCTGTTGCCCAAACCTGTAATCCTAAATAAAGGGAAAAGCTAAGAGATGAGAGGGTTTTGTCATCTCTGAAGGAAGTGAACGTGGGCCACAGTATTCCTAACTGCAGGAACAAAGCTGATATTGAGAGAGAGAGAGAGAGAGAGAGAGAGAGAGAGAGAGAGAGAGAGAGAGAGAGAGAGAAGGAGCCCTCTTAGTAAGCAGTGACAAGATTTGAAGGGACATGATTTCTGGGTTCCTGCATAAGTTGAGCATTCAGAGCCCCAACTTATCTCTAGACTCTCCTCCCCAGCCAAGGTGTCAGTCACCCAGGAAAATGAGCACAAGAAAAAGGGCTGTGTGGTGAAACCATACCTGGAATGTCATAGGTAAGAGTGAAGCAGTTTTGTTTGGAAATTTGGTCAAATGAACAAAACAAAAATCAGAATTGTCATTTTGAAAGCAATAACAAATGCTAAACAAAGAAAGTCAGGTTGTAATTACAACCCTGTGTTAATTCTCTGAGCAAAGAAAAAACTTCCTGTCAATTGTTTGGTAGTATGAACGTTTCCTGTTAACATTTGGTTACCATGAACTACCAGGAAGAGGCTATTTTTTGCAAAATACAGCTACAGCTTCATTGATCTCTCAAAGGTCTCTTGGTCCTCTGAAGGAGTCTCTGAAATGGTGGCGGCCACTTATCTTTATCAGTGGCCGACAGGTCTCCATTGCCACATCCGATTCTGGCCTTGACTTGTCTGTCATTTTAGCAGTTCTCCAACATCACTTTCTTTAGTTTCATGAAATCCTGCCTCTTTTTCAAGAGTTGTGGCTTTCCTTTCCACAGCTGGTCTTATAATTATGAACATCTATAGCCTGACATAGCCAGATAAACACCAAACAGAGGCTCCAGGGAGCTGGTAGGCCACCAGGGAGGAAAACAGAGGGAGAGATAATAAAGTGGCATTACATTTCCATTGATAAATATTTTCCTGCTATGAGAACTTCTACTTCCCTCTTACAACCTGGAAACTACGGGGACTCAGGTATTAGATGTGCCAAGGTCATAGTCCTCCCATGACTGCACCTCAACTGACCTTCTGTCCTCCAGTCTCCATTTCTCTCCATACAAGACAACCTCTACCTATCCCATCTTTTCCTTGAAAACTCTTGCTTCAGCCAGGTATGGTGGCTGGAATCCCAGCTACTTGGAGGCTGAGGTGGGTCACAAGTTTGATGCTAGCCTGAGTGAGAGCTTCCCTCAAAATCAAATAAGAGGGGTCGGGTTGGGATGTAGCTCAGCAGTAGAAAAGTTGCCCAGCATGCATAAGGACCTGGGTTCAATCCATTATATTGAACCAAACCAAACCAAAAAACCTATTCATGGAAGATCAAGAAGTTGCTCCTTCAGTTGTCCCTCCCCTGTCCTGTAGCAACCTCCACTTCACCCTTCCACCCCAGGGATCTGTAATGGTGCTTCACAGTGAGAGCAATGGCTGTGTGTACCACGAGGCTGTCAGCTTCTCACAGCTACGTCTCACCACAACCCTGAGCACTCACTCTACCTTGCCATGAGCAGGCATTAGGTAAGTACCAAACTATAAGCTGGAAAGTCAACATGAAGCCACCTGCTCAGATGGATAAGAAACAAGTTCCTCAAGTCACTCTACAGCCTTGGGTGCAGAAACCACGAGTCAAACAGGGGTGCTTGGCGGTATCAATACTGCCATTCCTTCACCATACACCTACACCATACCTCGACTGTCACCAACACAATGAGCCTTCTTCATGACAGCATTATTGCAAAGGCTGCAGGCCAGATGAGCAGCCAGGAACCAGAGAGGTTACAAGCTGTCCAGCATCACACAGCTTGCTTTTCCTTTGTCCCAAATCCCACATGCAAGGCCACTCATGATCTGGTGCCTGTCATCTCTCAAGTGTCATTTTCTTCTGTCACTCACCATCTTCCTCCATCCGTGTCTTTCCCAGGAACAGCACGTTCCTCCACATCTCCACAGCTTTGGCACACGCCCCATTCCCCCATCTTGCATAGCCATCAGCCTCTTGCCTGGTAAACTAACCCCAGTTCATTTGCAAGTCTTGCCTGTTATTCACCACATTACCCATCTGCAACTGCTCCTCCCAAGGGTTTGGATTCGCACTTTAATAACCTGGGTTGAAATCTCTGCTCTGTCACTCATCAGCCAGGAGACTCATGAAAAATCGCTTCATCTCTTAGAACGTCAGGGTGGGCACAAACTGAAACAATGCAAGAATATTGTTCAAAGAGGTGATGGTCAGATACTGAGTGCTCAGATCATGCCTGTCCTTCCAGAAGGTCAGGCAGCCCTGCACACCTGTCTCCTCCCACTGGGCTACATACATCTCCAGCCCTCTATTTACTTACTTTTTAAAAATTTGTTTTATTTTTGCAATACTGAGGCTTGTACCTAGAGCCTTAGCACTGAGCTACACCCGGCCCATTTTATTTTTTTAAGACAATCTCACCAGGGGGCTAAGTTGCCCAGGCTAGACATCCTCTTGTCTCAGCCTCCAGGAGGGCTAGGATTACAGGCATCTGTGCACTCTGAGTACAGCCTCCTGCTAAGGCCCCAAACACCATCACAAGGAGGGCTGGGATCTGAGGCTGTATATATCACAAGGCGACACTCAATGTCAACAGCCAAGCAGCCAAAGCTTCTAGAAAGCTGCCTCCCAACACGCTGCTGTAACTTCAGATAATTACTTAACAAGCCTCGGGCTCCAGCAGATAAGGACCTCCGCCCCCATCCCCTCCCTGCTGCCGGATTCCCTGACTCACCAATGTCCTTGGCACAGACACAGCGCTGCGTGGAAGCCCAGGACAGACCTAAGTGCACCCAGCCACACACAGAGTGACACTCCACCAGGCTCTGGGGTGGAAAGCCTGGCATGCGCTCCCAAAGGTTTTAGGGGGTCTGGTCTGGGAGAACACCTGCATCTTCTGGGAAGAGACAACTGTCCAAGGACAGAAAGGACCCTGATGTGAAAATATGGTGAGGCCAGCTTTCTTGGCCACGGCACAAGTGTCCTTCGGGGCCATACATTCTGTGATGTGGAGCTGCCTGATGTGATACACCAGAGGATCCTCTGCAGCATCCCTATCCCTTATCAAGTGGTGGTAACCAAAATGGTCACCAATGCTGACAAATGGCCCCTAGGGGTCAAAGCTGCCCCCTGCTGAGAATTCTGCTCACCCTAACCTTTGTCTCCTCACCATGGTAAATCAGTGAGGAACACTGGAGTCACTCATTACATCTAGCCAAAAACACTGTCTTCCAGTCATCCAGGATTTTTGCTTAGATTCAGTCTCAAAAGCAGTTCTCGGCTTCGGTGCACATTACAGTCCCCTGGGGAGGTTTTTTTTTTTTTTAATTCCCATCCCTGGGCCTCACCCTTAGACATCAAATTCAGCTAGTGCTCCAGCACGGGTATCTTTTAGGTTCCCAAGATGGCTGTAATGTGCAGCCAGGTGGGAGAAGCACTGCCCTGGGACATGTCACTTGATTCCACCCTGTCCCCAGGCCTCTGACTCTGGCAGTGGTAAAAGCCGGAGAATCAGCCAAAACAAGGGGATGTATTCACCTTCACATTCCTGACAATGAAACATTCTCCCCACAGTCCATGTCTTGGTCTGCAGATGACCTGCCAGAAAAAAGGAAACTAATCCCCTCACCAGTGACTTTCCCATGGCCTTACAGAATTCAGCTATGCTGACCCACAGAACTCTTTGTGCAGGTGGGACTACTCTCTGCCTGCTGTCCGGTGGGGTACCTGCTGGCCATGTATGGCCACTGAGCACCTGAAACATGGAGAACTCCACTGTGAATTTTGCTTAATTTTATTTTTAAAATAGCCACATGTGGCTAGGGGTCACCTTACTCAACAACACAAAAGTAGTTTTGTCTCTGTGGAGTCACAGAAACAAAGAAAAGTTCCTAAATTTCATGGAACAGTAAAAATTTTAAAAACGCATGCCCTAAAATATATAAACTCAACAGTCTTCAAACTATCTAATGGGTTCTGATATATTCCAAGACTCAATTCAGGAGAAATTTTTAAATAAATGTTTTTCAAGATGTGGACCTAGCTGCCAGAAGATTCCAACACTTAGCTTTTTTTCTTTTCTTTTTTCTTTTCTTTTCTTTTTTCTTTTTTTTTTGAGATGGGTCTCACTCTGTAGTCCTGGCTGGTCCTGAGCTCACTACGGAGCCCAGGCTGGCCTCAAATACACAGCAATCCTCCTGCCTCAGCCTCTCGAGTGCCACACAAGTGCCACCACTTCCAGCTTCCAAACACTTAGCTGTGAGGTGACGCCCCTGCTGTTTTCAACACTCATGACCATACTAAATGATCTAGTTACTCATCAGGAATGGGTAAAGAAGATGACAACAGTGAGGCCGATTCCTACTCTTGGCTGTCTACCAGTGAACTTGGATAAAAGATCATCCTTGCTTTTCTTCCATCTAACCCCCCAAATAATCTGACTCCAAACTTTTACCCCTGGGATCAGCCTAAGCCAACACACATCGCCATCCAGGGCCATCCATCTCTAAGGACAAGTATTTTTGTTCACATCATGATGTTTCATAATTACTTCCAACTGCACGCACTGCATTCTCACACTTACTCTGGGTGTACAGGTACCTGTGGAATTCACAAATCATAAATTTAAAAACTTTAAAAATTTAAAGGCCAACTCTGCTTCTCAATGCAAAGGATGATTTAGTTGGAGAAAGCTCTCTGGGTCTCTGAGCACAAAACAAAAACACTTACATCCGCTTGGCCTGACCTCAGTGGCCACCACTAAGTAGAGGCAAGGGGAGCCATCTGTTAAGGACTTAATACAGGCCCTGTGATTCAGGAGCAGCTATCACTGCTTTTGGAATCACCAGTGCAAGCTGAGTGCTTAGGGACCCTACATCCTGCGCATTATTTTATTTAAAGATTACCACTGCCCTCTGAAGCAAGTGCTGTTACCCAATGCTCAGACAGGTTAGATATCTTGCCTGGGGCCACACAGGTAACAAGTGGTAGGTGGGAGATTTGGGCCCAAATCTGTCTCATTTGTGGTGGCAATCCTTCGTAGTAGGAACAAAAACGGGAGGTAGACAGGGCCCGGTCTGAGCCATTCTCCCTGTGACCAGGCTGCGGCCTGATGAGTTTACTGTTGCAGGATTCAGGAATCCTGAGCCTGTTCTTGCTTCAAAGGCCACGGTGAATTTCTGACCTGGGGCCTGACCAGAGAGGTAGAGAGAAGGACCTGGTCCTGCCGGCCAAACTGCACCCCAGGGAGCAAGTCAGAAGGAAGAACCTCCCCAGGGCCACTATAGGGTGGTGGTGGTGGTGGGGGGGGGAGATGTGTGGCATTCCTGGAGGACCTGCCCAGCTCCTCACTCAGGTACTTTGCTCTAGACCACAGCCTCCTGGGAGGGTGAGCCCAGAGGACGAAAGGAACAAGAACAAGCACAGCAGTGGCTGAGAAGTGAGCTCATTTGCCTGGGCTACAGCAGGAGGCAGGAAAGGAGGGGGTGGTCTGGGTGCAGTGACCAGGGCCTAAGCAGCAGAGGAAGTCCAGGCCGAGCCACCCAGAGCCCCTTTTGCATGGAGCCCTGGAACTTTCTATTTCTGTAGCCTTAGATGAGTCCTTTCTCTCTGGACCTCAGTCTCCACCAGGACAGCAGTGAAGGCCTCTTGCTGGCCCAAGAAGTCTCTTTCTTTCTTCCTTCCTTCCTTCCTTCCTTTTTCCAGTGCTTGGGATTAAACACAGCACTCACTTCACGCCTGATGGCAAGCACTCTACCACTGAGCTACACTGCTCGGCCCAGAACCCAATTTTAGAAAAATAAGTTGATGCTAAGAACATAGGGTACTCATTTCTAATTTCCTATATTATTAAAATGTTGACAGGAACTTATTAGTTAAGATTAGGTGTGGAAGTCCAGTCATAAATAGGGGTCTCTGAGGCCACCTCCACCTCCCGAGCCTCATAATCCTCTGAGAAGCAGCAAGACAATGGGACTGGTGGGAGGAATAAGGCAGGGGACAGACCGAGACCTTTGTTGTGGGTTACATTCCCAGCCTTCGTTAAAAAAAAAAAAAAATTGCTTTGGGACAGGGTCTCACTCAGTTGTGATTTGTCCAGGCTGGGCAGGAACTTTTGATCCTCCCGCCAGGGCCTCCCAGAGCGCTGGGATTACTACAATTACTAAGCGAACATCCGTGCCCAGATGGGGCTTAGAAAGGGCCTGGCATCAGTATGTGCTCATTCTATACTAGAGACTTAATTATAAACTATTTTTAACTCCCAGCCAGGTTCGGCCGGCCATCGCGACGTCTGGGCAGGTGAGGGAGGGACACGACTGCTGGCCTCCAGGTCCCCTCTGGAGAAGGGGCTTCCCTCCTGTTTCCTCTTCACTGCCCAGTTCTTACGGCGTAAAACGCCCCCCCACCCCCCGCATCTTCCGGGCGCACGGCCTCCGGGTCGTCCGCAAGCGCTCCCACCCTCGTCTCCCTCTGTCCGTGCGGCCTCCGCCCCATCTGCCGGGGCCGGGTGCGAATTCTGCAGATGCTCAGCCTGCAGCCAGCGTCAGACAACCCGCAGCCCTGCCGAGCCTCCCGGCGGGGCGGGGGCGGGGGCGGGGATGGCGGCGGCGGGGGCAGCACCGCGACCCCCGCGGGAGGGCTCGGGCCGCGGAAGGCGCGGCGGCTGGGGGCGGCGGGGCTGCAGGGCCCGCGGTCAGCGCAAGGGCGGCGCGGCCCTTCCCCAGCGTGCGCGGTGCGGGCCGCCCTCCCGGTGCCCCGGCCCGGGAAGTGGAGGGCGCCGGCTCCGGGTCTCCGGCACCCAGGCCGGCGGGAAGGGGACGGGGACCCGCCGGGCAGCCTGGGCCGGGGGCGGCGGGGCTGCGGGGCGCTGGGGGCTGCCCGTCCCTTTCTGCGCGCTCGTCCCTCCCGCCGCTCACCTGGCCGGCCGGCCGCCCGGTCCCGTCGCTGGCCCGGCCTGTCGCAGCCCTGGCTCGGCCCGCCGCGGCGTGCTGCTGCGCTGTACCCTCCCGTACAGCTCGGCGCAGCTCCTTAAAGGCGCGGCGCGCCCTCCCGCGTCCTCCGACGGAAAAGCCGGCCCCGCCCCCCGGCGTGGTCCCCGTGGCGTGAGGCTCCGGCCCCCGGGCGCTGCGCTCTGGGTCGGCTGCTCGCTGGACAGCGAAGCTCGCGTCCCTGGCGTCCCCCACACGCGCCCCGCGACCTGTCGCCAGCCGTCCAAGAGCCCAGGGCCCCGCACGAGCGCTGGGACCGAGAGCAGCCGGGGCTCTGCGAGCTTCTCCCGTGGAAACGTTCGTTCATTCTCGCAACGCCCACGCGCTGAGCGTTTGCTCTGTGTTGCGGGGCTGGGGCCGCGGCGCGGGCGCCCTGCTGCACGGGCGCGCGGCTGGCCGAGCCCCCACGCGGTCCTCCGCGGGACCGGCACCACTTGATTGCGCCCAAGGACTCCCCCCAGCTGGCGCTGCCCGCGCCCAGGCGGGGCTGGGGCATCCTGGCTGATGTACCGGCCTGGGCTGCATGGACAGGACAAATCTAGCTCCAGCTGTTTTCTCTGGGTACGATGTACGCGGAATATCTTTTCATACTTTCTTGTTCCAGTTTTTTATCTTTGAGTCTAAAGAGAGACCGACTCCGGGAGACAGGTTTTAATTAAATCATGTTTTTCCATTCTCCCAATCTCAGTCCTCTGACTGGCTGTGACCCAATCACGTAAGAAGAACTCATAAAAGCTTCAGCTTTCAGCCCCTCATTTTCTGCATTACTGTCATTCTGGAGTGAAGCATTTAAATCTCTTTTTTTTTCCTCATCTGTGTATATCTCGCGGTATTTTCTTGATGGGTGCCATGGACATGATATTTAACGTCCCCAAGTCCAACTGCTCTGACGTGAATTTGTACCAGCTAAACATAGTAACACAGTATGTGGCTCCCGGCGAACTACAGGTCTGTTGCCTGGTAGATAGTGAGGACATAAGGGTTCATCTGTATGCCACCCTGTGTCTCAAAAAATATAGGAATGTTTATGTGTTTTGACATGAGTTTCTTACGTCCCGGAGAAAACAAAAATAGTCATGACTGTCACAAATACCCACGTATTTACCTTTATCAGACTTATTTTTTCATACAGCTTTAGTTTTTCTTTTTAATGTCCTTTCATTTCAATCCAAATAATACGTTTTATGCAAAGCAGGTCTAGTAGCTGGAGATAAATTCCTCTATGCCTGTTTCTGGGAATGTCTTCATTTATCCCTTTTTTTTTTAAAGGACAGTTTTGCTAGATATAAAATTTGATTGATTAGGGTTTTTTTGTCATTTTGATTTTCAGACAACACTGCCTCTAATCCACCCATTTCCTTCTGACTTATAAGGTTTTTGGTGAAAATATCTAATGATTGCTTTCTGGGAAAATTATGCTAAGAGGCAACTTCTGGTCAGCATCATAGTGATTCCTATGACTTATCATATTTTGTAAACTGAACCCCATCTACACTGTCATAGTGTCAGCAAAATTTGTACTATCATTTTGAGACTAATCAATGACAATTTTTTAAAAATCTTGCCCTCCTTGCTCCGTGGCCAGAGAGAAGGGCCCAAGAATCCTTCTATCCTCAAGATCGCCTTCTTAGGGGACAAGCTACCAGGGAAGAAGTTTGGCAGAAGTGCCCCCTTACCTGCTGCTCACCTAGGTGTCATAAAGGCAAGGAAACTGCTCCCAACAGTGCGTGCGGTTTGGGTTGGCCCAGGTGGCTGCCTGCATCTGCTCCCTGTGGTGCTGTTGCCTGCAAGGTCAGAAAAGTGAGAAGGGAAACCATGTGGTTCCAGTGTAGGTATGGGACAGCAAGTCGGCTGTGTGGGGGGGGGAGGGGGGGCAGCGGTGCTAATGCATTTTATCTATCTATGCCTTGATAGTGTCATTTTCAGTTGACAAGTCATAGGACTAGAGGTGGGAGGGGCAGTAAGGGACAGGAACTGTTGTCAAAGAGAGCAGTCTCAGGAGAGCCCAAGATCTATGACAGAGGGAGGCAGCGGGGACCTGAACCAGAATTAATGCCGTGTATATTTCAGAGTAAGCAAGAGTCTTTTTCACAGGTTTCCTTGTGTTTTAAAGAGAAAATCAAGAGAACTCTTCCCACCGTCAGACCTGGCTTCTTGGCTAGGGAACCAGCCAGGTATAGAATCTAATAGCTGCCAGATGAAGCAGGGCAGGATGTTCTGGCTGCGGTGTGCCTGGCAGCATCGTCCGGCCTAGTACCACACAGTTGCCTGCAAAGCAGCACAGACTGTCCAAGCAGGATGCCATGGGGCAGGTCACCTGGGTCTACCCACTGTCCAGAAGGCTGCAAGGCACTCCTGCCTTTTCTTCTGTCCTTTCTTGCATGTACATGGCACACTGAAAATGGCTTTTAATAAAATTTTAAACAAAACAAAGTTTTCTGGGATTTTTTTTTTCTGAAACAGGGTCTCACTCTGTAGCCCAGGCTGGTCTTGAACTCACTATGGAGCCCAGGCTAGCCTTGGACTCATGGCAATCCTCCTGGCTCAGCCTCCTGAGTGCTGGGATTACAGGTGTGTACCACCATTCCCAGCTTATGTGATGCTGAGGAATCAAATCCAGGTCCTTGTGCCCACTGTGCCACTCCTCCAGCCCCTCTGGGATCATTCTTACCTCTTCTCTCCTACTGGTTCCCCCCTGCTAGTCACCCTCCCCAGCAGAGAAGTCCTAACAGTGCAGACCAGATAGTGACCAGTGGGGTTCAGATGGTGTGAACTCATTATTAACCCCAACAACTCAAAATTGGGATGGTTTTGCAGCCAGGGATATAAACAGATAGTTCAGAGGCACAGAAAGCTTGGTGAAACCAAAGGTGATTCCCACTAATTATTTGAGTGTAAGTCCTCAAGGGTAGAAACTATCTTGTTAATTTTTGTATCTCCTTTCTGACCTTAGTAATTTTCTGTTGCTGTAACAAAATACCCGAGACCAGATAATTTGTGAATAGAAAAGGCTTATTTTGGCCCATGGTTCAGGAGGTGGGAAAGTTCAAGCTCAGGGAGCTGCATTGAATAGGGAATTTTATGCTCCTCCATGGAAAGGGAAAAAGTGGGAGAGAAACATGAGCCTCTCTTAATGACCTACTTGCCTCGCAGAGGCCCCACCACCTCTCACCACCGTTAAGGTGGGAATCACATTTCAACATGAGTTTCAGAGGGACAAACTGCATTCAAACCAGAACATCCTCCACTATGCAGATGGTGGGCTGTTCCACAACTAAATGCCGAATCTCCTAACTGCTCCCAAACCTCCGACAAAACCATCCCAGGTGCCAGGCCAGGAGCTGCTTGTTTCAAGTCACCAGGACTCTGTAAGGCCACACAGTCATACATAGCACCAATCTACATCAAAAGCTGGTTTGGAGATGACTGCACCAGCTGTCCCTCTGGCAGGAAAGTCCCATCCTGGCAGTG
Organism: Ctenodactylus gundi; assembly: GCA_004027205.1. Classification (NCBI taxonomy): domain Eukaryota; kingdom Metazoa; phylum Chordata; class Mammalia; order Rodentia; family Ctenodactylidae; genus Ctenodactylus; species Ctenodactylus gundi. Next base: position 6,612 of record PVKB01007388.1, on the reverse strand, counting down.
GGACGTTTGCCTGCAGCATCACTTGGGAGTCACTTGGGTTGGGGATTGTCACCTTCTCCTCAGACCTGCTGTCCTCACTCTGCCTTCATGAATGCAAGGTTTTTCAATGAATTGATACATCAATTTCTAATCTCACAGTGACCCAGAAGGCAGTCCTACTCCCAGCATACACCACACCCTTAAACAGAGACCCCGTTCCCCGTCAGTGTGTCCCTCAAGTTCTCATGCTCCACACATATGTGAAAATTGTCAGAAGCAAAAACAGTTGCTTACCCTTAAACAACACGGCAAGCCAGAGGTTGTCAAGGAAAGACTCTTATGTGTGTTGCCTGGTGGTAACTGCCCAAAAAGATTTTGCTAATACCACAAAGCTGCACAAAGTCGACTGCAGCCTTGCACGAACTACTTCTGCAAAGCTGTGTGTCCAGCAGCTGTCTGTCCGACCTGTGGCCAAGGGTCATTATTTCAAAATATCTGATGATGTCCTCTTCCTTTTACTTTTCAAGGCTTCTGTTCACTTGGGCCTCTTTGAAGACTGCTGTGGTTTTCCATGGCATGTGCAATTTCCCACAACAGGGCTCTCTCTGGGGTTTAGGTTGGCATATCAGAATCAAGCAGAGGAGTCTCAGAACAAAGGGAGAAACCTCCATCTGCTGGGAATCTAGGGGGCTGGGACACACTTTGCTCTCAATGCCTTGAGGCATAACAATGGTGGTACTTTGGTACCGTCACTTGTGGAGAAGAAGTGGCACAGGAAGGTAACCAGGTGCTCACTTTCTGCTGTCCAGCAGTCCTGGCTGTGCCTCTTACTGCTGTGAGTGTGAGTCCTGGGACAGGTGACTTACCCACTCAAGGTTCTGCTTCCAGTGCACAGAGGGTTTTGAGGCCTAAAAGACCTAGTCCATGTAAAGACCGTGGGAAATGTGGGCTTAATGCAGTTCAGTGCTGATAGCCAACATATTTGAGAGAGGGTTTTGCTCTATAGTTCAGGCTAGTCCTGAACTCAGTGTGTAGCCCAGGCCAGCCTCAAACTCACAGCACTTCTGCCTCAGCTTCCCAAGTGCTGGGATTATAGCTGTGAATCACTCCCAGCTGATTTTAGTATATGTGCTGCCGAGGTGAGCACAGACCCAGCTGATTTCATGTGGTGCTGGGGGATTGAACCCAGGCGCTTGCACATGCTAGGCAGGTGCTCTAACCACTGAGCTATGCTCTCAGCCCTACAGCCACAGTTGCTGCTTTCCAATGGCTGTGATCTGATAGGAGAGCCCTCACAACCCTGTTCCGAGGGGAAATGTTCCCCATACGACTCAACATGGTGCTAAAAAGCAAGCACTCAGTAAGTGTCAGCTACTGTTGTTTAGAGATCTTAGGTCATAATCTGCTACCTGTGTCTGAGTCACCTCACTGCGGAATGCAGAAGCTCTTTCAAAAATATCTTGAAGTTGGGCCTGGTGGCACAGGCTTCTAACCCCACCACTCTGGGAGGCTGAGGGAAGAGGATCACAAGTTCAAGCCCAGTCTGGGACATCGAATGACATAGTGAGACTGTGTCTCAAAATCAAAAATCCAAAATGGGCTGGGAAATGTAGCTTTGGGTGAAGGCCCTCGGCTTGATCCTCAGTATCACACACACACACAGAGGAATTTCTGTGAGATAAACTTCATAAGCAGAGCTCCTGCTGCAAACACGCCCTCCCCAGTCCAGTTAGTGGAACCGCAGACAAACTCAGACTGAGATTCAACATCGTACGGGGCTGCAGTGTCAAGGTCATGAAGGACAGGTAACTAAGGAATGGTTCACAGGGAGCAGAGACGGGCGGTGAAGTCCATGTGGCGCTTTGGGGCCGGTGTGTAAGGCACAGGAGTGCAACAGCTGCGACTAGCACGAGGTTCACGAGATAGTAACACTGTATCTCCGTAAACCTGTGAGTTTTCATAGTAAGGCCGTGGCTCTGTGAGAAAATGGACTCGATCTGAAGTATTTGAGGGTAAAGAATTGCAATCACTCCAATGTATTCCTGAATAGAAAAACAAAAAAAAAACAAAACCACATAAATATCTCTACTGAAAAAAAAACAAAAATGGTGAGATATTCCTTGCGGGATCTAAGGAGAGGGTATGTATGAGTCCCTTATACTATTTTTCGCAATTGCTACGCACCTTTGAGAGTACTTTAAAGTGAAACATAAGCGAAGTCATGACATCGCGAAGCACTCAGGCGAGCAGGCGCCCTCTGGCGGTCGTCCCGGGAAGGGCGGCTCGCCGCGGGGGCCGCGGAGGGAGGGCACCGGTGGGCGGGCGGCACGGGACCGGGTGGAGGACGTGTGCCCACTCCCGCTACCACTCCCGCCGCGCGGCGCCGCCGGCCAGCCAGCCCCGGGGCGGAGCGGGGCGCAGGGTCCACGCGGTCGCAGGCCCGATAGCGCCGCGATCGCAGACGTCGGGACCTGGTTGGTCGTGGGCTCTCCTGCGTAGATTTGGGTTTTCCTGCAATCGCGCGTTACACTGTTTGCGCTGATTCCTGACTCGCGTGGCCGGGTCTCGCCGGGCGCCCGGAGGAATCCGCTGGCCGCGCGCCGGCCCGGGCCGCGTGTCCCCGGGGCTCGCCGTCCCCACCTACAGGGTTACCCCGGGGCGGGATGACGGAGCTCTGAGAGCCAGGCGGGCACGGCTTGACCATAGATGGATTTTTAAAGACAACGTGGCGCTTGTCTATAATCCCAGCACTCGGGAGGCCGAGGCAGGAGGACTGCTGTGAGTCCAAGGCCAGACTGGGGTCCTTCATAGCGAGTTCTAGACCAGCCTGAGCTACAGAGTGGGATTCTGTCTTTAAAAATGAAAGAGACAGAAAACGACGGGATGGAGACCCAGCAACCCTCTTTGAAGGCACGCCCCAAGGGACTCGGGCCTTCCTCTAGGCCCCGCCCGCCTCTTAAGGTTTCCTCCGCCTTTCAGCAGTGGCCAGGTGGGGACTACAACTTTAATGCATGGGGAAACATTCCAGATCCCAGCCATTGCAGGACCCAAGATGTCAGGGTGCCGAGATCACGAGCGGGGCGGGGGGGGGGGGGGGGGGGGGTGTCAGGGAAGTGGCACAGAGTACTCTGGGGAGGGGAACTGTGGCAGAGGCGGCTGTTATAGTTCCCTTCTGTCTCTGCGGAGTGGGGTCCCTGTCAGCACCTGCACGGGGGCTGGGTGGGCGAGCGTGCGGGGATAGAGGACCAGGGATCTGCACACAGGGCATCGTGCCATGCGTTCAGCAGTGATGTACTGAGCACCTGCTCCGTGCCTGTCCAGCCCTGGGTGGCATGGACCCATGTGGCTGTTCCTGCCCCATGAAGCTGTCTAGCCAGGAGAAAGCTCAGCCAAGAAAGCACACCAGCTGATTGATGATAACACAGAGTGGTGTATGTCACAACGCAGAGAATAACTGGAAAGACTCTGTCTGGGTGGGTAAGGGGACCAGGAAGCTTCTCTGAGGGAGTGACACTCAAGCTGAGACCTGGAGGCAGAAGGAAGGAAAGCACGAGAGGGGAAGACCAACAGTGCAAAGGCCCTGAGGTAGAAACTGAGAGTTGGGCAGTGTGAGAGGAGCGGGGAGAGGAGGAAAATGGGAATAGACTGGGTGGGGTGACCTTAAGGAAGTTGGTCGTTCTGTTACAGAAGAGCCTTAGAAAAATTTTAATCTGAGTAGTGACACACTGGGGCCCTTCTTCCAGACAGGGACTCTCTTGAGGTCCAGGTACAGCCCTGTGTGGAGATGTCAAGTTGAAACCTTGTGCCTTTCACTGCTGTAAAGTGACGCGGGCCGTGAAGTTTTGCTCCTCCTGTCACGGGGAAAAAATCCAAGAAGGTGCCCAAAACGGACAGAGGCGGCCCAGACCCCCCCCCCCCCCCCCCGTGTCCACAGAGTAAACGCACCTACTCCGGCTACAGGGAGAGAAGGTTCAGGACCAGCCAGGAGGAGGCCTGGCAGGATTTATTCAGGAAGGGCCAGCCAGCCTGGTGGGGAGGGGGTCCCTCATGGAGCGGGAGGAGAGATTGCTCTGGAGCCACAGCGGCGTGTGTGTTTACGGGCCTGGGAGGTGAAGGTGCCCGGTACAGAATGGCCGGCTCGTCGGTCTCTTAAGATGTGGGTGGTGTTTTCTTGAGATGGGATCTTGTTAGTCCCAGCGAGACCACCGACTCCGTTTGTTCCGATTGAAGCGAGCTTTATTGTAAACTGGCTGGTGGCTGCGGGCTCAGGAGAGCAGCCTCACCCAGGTACGGTGTCAGGCTTATAAGAGCAAAAGCCATATCTGGTCGCTTAGGGGAACGGTCAGAGTCTTGCAGTCGAACAGCAGAGAGCTAGCAGGCAGCACAGCTTGGAGAAGCGGACCAAGTTGCTAGCACAGTTAAAAATCACAAGTCGGCGGTGAGTTTATCCTGATCACCGGACGCAGCAACCCATAGTTCCTTCCTCCTCCTCGGCGGAGGGGAGGGGCTGTCACGGACGCAGAGGGAAGCAGTTCTGTGTCTACTGCTGCTTCCAGTGTTAGAAGAGCAGGTCAAACAAACAATGGATTAATAGAACCCCTTTTTCCTGACAGAACGATTCGTGCTTTCTGCCTTGCTCCACTAGGTGACATTTTCCCTAGCAATCACGTGGTGAGGGGCCATGGTGACCTGTTAGCTGATGTGGACTCACCGTCTCTCTTTGTTGTCCAGGCTGGTCGTGAACTCACTATGGAGCCCAGGTTGGTCTCAAACTCACAACAGTCCTCCTGCCTCAGCCTTCCCAGTGCTGGGATTACAGACACGTGCCACCACACTCAGTTCATGTGGTGCTCAGACATTGGCCCCAGGGCCTTGCACTAGCTGAGTGAGCACTCTACCTGCTGCGCTATTCCTCCAGCCCCATGAGAGTTTTTTAAGTTCTCAAATACAGTTGCTATTTGCAGAAATTACTATTTAGTAATTTACTTTATTTTTAATTTAATATTCAAATTATGGATGTTAAATTTTTGAGGATCAATTAGTTGATTCTTTATCCTACACCCAGCTTATTCTCAATGCCAGAAACTAAATGTTTTTCTAAGTCCAGCTGACAAACATTCTGTTTTTATAAGTCCTGCTAGGATTTCCCCATAAAATATAAGTGATCAACTAATTTAAGTTATATAAAATGCCTGTCGATCTACGGTTGAGTATTTCCATTCACTAAGTCTGGCAACCTTAAATCCAGCAATTTATTTGCTTGTTAGAGACTTTGACATTATTTACAAACAGTTTTAATTTCTTTTACAAATTTAATAGACTTTTAAAATTTTTTTTCCAATTGTCTGAACTAACAAAACAGTCATCTGTTTTGTTTATTTTTGGTTTTGCGGCTTTGGGGCATTAAACCCAGAGGTTCTGGCATGCCTGGCAAACCCTCTACCGCTGAGCTCCATCACCCTACTCCTCGCACTCCCCAACATTCTGCTTCTTTTTTTTGAAACAGCCTGGATAAATTGCGCAGGCTGGCCTCAAACTTGCAATCCTCCTGCCTCAGCCTCCCAAGTAGCTGCTATTATAGGCATGCCTCCACCATATGTAGACCTAAATACTTCTAATTCTAAAAAATGAGCCTTATAAAATTCTGCTAACCCAAAGTTTTACAAAATGTTCTAGAGCTCTGTGTAAACTTAGTAAGGTTTCATCTTAAGTTCACAAATCTAAATCTACTAGACCACCTTTTATGCTGGAATTACAAGACTGTTGGCTTAATGGGTCAGATTTCTCTCAGAACTACATGTAGATTCCATCTTTAAATAAAATCTGCCCAGTGGTTAAGTCTCTTAAGTGCATCTCCCCTTAATTCTAAAGCCTCTTTGGGTTGGGAGTTGCCTGTTCACAGAGGGAGACACTTATCTACTGGGTTAACCAGAGCTACTTTGGACCAGAGCCACCCAGGCTGGACTCTGAGGATGCAGGTAACATGGATTCATCTCCCTGAAAGCTCAGGAAGCCATGACTTTCCTCCCTGCGCTTATGATCTCTGGGATGAATGCCTGGGAAGTGACTGACCTACATCAGCAGTGCCTGTGCATTTTCCTCAGGGACACGGTCACACCCCATTGCTGAGAGAGGGCCATTTAGAGACACAAAGGCTTGTTGCAAGTTATTTTCATTTTCAACTGTTTTCTTACAGAAGAATTGTCCTTGCCAAAGTCCACAAATGCCACTTGGCTAGATTTTGTGTTTCTCCTGCTTTGCAGACTGTTATCTTCACGTCCAGATCTCTAAGAGTCTTGGTTGTGCCACAACCTCAGGCAGGTCATGGACCCTCTTGATGCCTCGCTTATGCATTGCCAAATGGGGCTCACGTGGAAGCCATCTTCCTGAGATGTCATGATGTAGCCCGCGCGGTTGTCTCGCCAGCAAGAACACACGCGGGCATCAGGATCCTTCTGCAGCAATCGTTTATTATAGCATTGATGAGAGGAAGACCCCTAGCCCCAAAATGGCACGGTTTATATATCCTTTAGGTTACATCTGGGTGGGGTGTTGGTTCCTGATTTGCAAAGGCCATTCAGGCCATATAATGAGTCCGAATGACGTGACTCCGGGGCTGGTCTTTAGCCTAGG
>PVKB01007387.1:0-36407 GCA_004027205.1 Ctenodactylus gundi | reverse complement strand
AGTGGTGTGCCAGTGAATGAGTGAAGGGAGCAATACCCTGAAGAATTTTGTCGCACTTGATGAGACCAATTCCTCACGAATGAACTCCATTATTTGAATTTATAGCAATGCCAGTGCATTTTAGGTTGGCGTTATGCCCAAGTGCATTGTCTTAGTTATTTCTTCGTTGCTGTGACTCAATACCCGACACCCACAAATTTAGGAAAGGCTTATTTTAGCTTACAGTTTCAGAAGGTCACATTCCGTCCAGCGGCGGCTGGCAGCAATCAGAGTACAGGACAGAGGCAGAGGTGGAGGCAGCTTCTCAGGACATCACAAACAGGAAGGCAAGCTGAGACCAGTTGAGACTAGTCCTAGTCCTCCAGGAAGGCAGGTGCAGCTTATGTATCCTTTCAGGTCTCCACCCAGTAACCAGTCCCTCCTGCATCTAGCTGTGACCACTACACACCGTTAATCCTAACTTAACTGTAATCCACCCCTCCTGACCAGACCCCAATCCACCAACATCACATGGTTCCATTAAAATGCATGAGACTTTTGGGGAACACTCCAGATCCTAACCACGACAGTACACTTGAAGGTACCTTACCTCCATCTAGGAATACTTCTCTATAATGTATTGTGCATCTGTATGCATGCTTATATATTATTTTATCATTGATTTCTGTCCATTTTCCCCACAGGCAATTACCTACTTGTTTTGTGGTCAATGCAAGAAAAATATTTTGCACCTTCCCTTTTCAAAACATACTTTTACAATAGCTCATTTATTTAATTTAAAACTAGTTATGTACATGGGGAGATACAATTTTTGTGTGTATTTATATTTTTTCATTGAAGACTGCATTCATTGTTTTGTCTGAGAAATGGAGAGGTGTTTTGTTTACATACTACATCCTTTCTCTCTCTAACCCTTGCAATACTCCCCATCCTCTTTCCCTCCCACCAAAGTCCATCTTCTTACTTTCTTCCATTTCTCTTTTACTTTTGTTGTGGCGTGGTTTTCTCATATTAGATAAACCATATGATATTTAGCCTTCTGTGTCTGATTCATTTCTCCAAGCATAATAGTCTCAAGGTTTTGCACCTTTCAATTGTATTCAGTACATAGTCTGTGGATAAAAATGTCATAACTTAAAATATTGCCTTTAGTATTTGCATAATGCCTTTTAGTAAGCAAAAACCAATCTATACATTCATTCAGGGGAGATAAGTTTCATAAATGGAATGAATAAGATAGTCTTTTCCTTTCTTCTTCAAAAAACAGTGTAAAAAATGAGATTTTTTTTTTTTTGCTGGAAGATGAAACTTCACAAGGTGTATTATATTTCCAGAATGGATACTATAGATGCGGTGAGAAGCTGCGGTATTTTATTTCCAGAGAGGCCACAGAGGAAATGATTATAGCAGGAAGTTGTGGTTTGAGCTTTAAAATGCTTTTCGTGTGAGGTGGCGTAAGGGAAATGGGCCATTAAAGAAGTTTGCATCATTCTTCTTTTTTCTCTCTTCCTCTTTTTTCTGATGCTTCAAAAATACAACGTGTTGCCCGGAGTTAAGTCAGTCGATGTCATTGCTTTTTCTAAGAAGGCAGGATGCCTTTTTACTCTCAATAATATAATATTCTGTTGAGATGATAAGTTAGTCTAGATAACCAATTTTATTTCATTTCATTATATTTATTTATTTATTTATTTATTTATTTATTTATTTGTTTATTTTTGCAAGAAATATCTCACTCTGTAGTCCATACTGGTCCTGAACTCACAGTTTAGCTCAAGCTGGCCTTAAACATACAGTAATTCTCCTGCCTCAGCCACTGAGTGCTGGGAATACAGGCATGCACCATCACATCTGCTTTGTGTGGTGCTGGGAAATCAAACTCAGGGCCTTGCACTTCTAGGCAAGTGCTCTACCAGCTGTGCTGTTCCTCCAGCCCTTGCCTCACAGCAGTCCTCTTGCCTCAGCCTCCTGACTGAGATTGTAGGCGTGTGCTGTCATGTCCAGTGTATGTAGTGCTGGGGAATTGAAACCAGGGTCTTGTCCTTTCTACGCAAGTGATCTAACTGCTGTACTATTCTTCCAGCCCCGGGAAGTAATTTTTTCTCAGACATCTGAAGGAATTGCTTTACAGAATTCATCTGATGCTATGTTGATTCTTAATCATCAGTGTGCTTGTAATGATTTTTCTCACTTTTAACATACACTCTATCCCCAGGTGAAATCTCATGATGTTGTGACTGTCTTAGAATTTTCAAGCTGCTGTAACAAAATACCATGAATTGGATGGTTTAGAACATAACAGAGATTTATTTCTTATTGTTTTAATATTAGGGTTCAGTGTTCTCTGGAGGAGCTGAATCTCTCTCTCTCTCTCTCTCTCTCTCTCTCTCTCTCTCTCTCTGTGTGTGTGTGTGTGTGTGTGTGTGTGTGTAATTTATGCAAGAGGATTTATTAGGTAGGATTTAGGGATCACAATGGCTGTTTATAGGGTCCATGGATCCATAGTAGGAGAATTCACAATGGTCGTCTGTGTGCTGGAGAGATACATGATTCATTAGTTGCTCATCCTGAGAAGGCGGAAGGTACAAAGCAAGAAGAATCCAGGATGCAGCACCAGGGTGAGGTCTAAGGCCTGGAAATCCACTGGGAAGTAGCTGGCCTGAGTCTGCACTTGAAGGCTGGAGACATTGACAATCAATGCCCAAATGCAGAGGAAGCAGAGGACGCTCGAGCAGGCAAGCTCTTCAAAGAAATGGACACTTCCTTCTTTTTTCCTGTTGTTATGGCATCGAAGCTACAAGCCTATTGGTCGATGTCATCTACAACCAGGATGGGTCTTCCTGCCTCAGGTTGCTAGCCTGCATGTCAATCATCCACAAACATGTGCAGCACTGTGTTTTGCTAATCTGCTAGGTGTTCCTTATTCCAGTCAAGTTGACATATCGTAATTAATGGTCACAATTTCAGAGACAAGAAAGTCCAAGATCAAGTCTCCAGCAGACTCTGTGTCTGGTGAAGGCCTTTTGGTTCAAGGACAGTGCCTTCTGTTTGTGTCCTCATTAGTAGAAGGTATCAGCTAGCTCACTGGAGTCTCTTGTGTGGGAATTAATCTCATTCATGTGAGTGAAGCCCTTGAGACTTAAGCAGCTCCCTAAGCTTCTATCTACTGATACCTTAGTGATTAGGTTTCAACATATGTGTTTTGAAGGGGACATAAACATTTGGGTCACGGGAGTGCCTTAGTGTTTTGTTTTGTCTGATACTCAGTATACCCCTGGAACTGCACGACCTCCACTACCAGGTGTTTAAAAAATATTATTGGTGTCTGCTGAGCTTTTCTTCTTCAGCTGTCCTTTCTCTTTACTAGAAATGCTGTTATTTGAATGCTGAACCTTTCTCACTGTGCTGTTCCCTGTCTTGCATTCACTTTTCCTTCCACTTTTTGCTCTGCTTTTAGGAAGAATTTGTAGATTTATCTGCCAACTTTTTCAGTGACAATTTTTAATTTTTGGAAGCTCTTTTCTGGTCTTCCCCCAGTATTCATTAGTATATATGCGCAATATGCAATGGCTACGTTGAGCTTGAGGATTTTGTGCACATGTATATCACCACAATATTACGATCCCTTCTCCTCCCCCTTTTTGGCTCTCTTGCTTCCTCCCTCAACCCTCCCAACTCTCAAAATCATACCCATTTGTTTCTATAAAATGTCTGTATTCTGGGTTTCTCATATTAGAGAAACTGTGAAATATTTTGAGTTTGAGTTACTTTGCTAAGCATGATGTTCTCAAGTTGTGTTTACCTACAAAAGCCTCAAATGTATCTGTCTTTATAGAAAAGTAGTACTCTATTGTGTACTTTGTGTCTGTTAGTCTGTTGATGGATATTTTGATATCTCCCACAGTTCTGCTACAGCAGCCAGTGCTGGTGAGGTTGCAGGGAAAAGGGAATCCTTTTTCACTGCTGATAGGACTGTAAAGTGATACAACCACTCTGGAAAGCAATATGAAGATTCCTCAGAAGCCCGAAAATAAATATCCCCTTCAATCCAGTGATACTTTTTTAGATATCTTTCCAAAAGAGTTAAAAGCAACATATGATAGAGATACATGCATACCCGTGTTTATAGCAGCACATGTTTACATGTTATATGTTTATAACAATGGCTAAACTGTGGAAAATGTCAAAATATGCATCTATTCTGGTCTTTTAATCTGTTTCCCATTCATCTTATAAAATAGCATCCTTTTTTGTCTTGTAAGTGGAAAATACATCTTACCTATTTGAAGCCACTGACCTTTCAAAGTTCCCTTCTTTCTGCATCATAAGTACTTTCTTAATCGCTCTGGTATGTTAGTGAATTCTGTCCTCATGTCACAGCCTTCTTCAAATGTCTGATTAGCCTTTGTCGTCTGATCTTATTCAATGTTGGACAACTAAAAACTGTTTAGAAATGGTTTGTGTGTGATTGAGCCCAACTGATGGTTGGGCCAGCTATGAATTTCACTGCTGTGTGATAGTGCAGAGATTTACTAGAGACATCCTTGATGACATGACATTTAATTCTCTCTCCTAGGGCTGAATAGGTCACTGAAAGAAGAATCTCAGTCTCCTGCCTGGAGAATATAATTCTGGCTGCCAACATTTTGGAAGTCCTACCCCAGACTTCTCAGTGCTGAGTATGTGCTGAGTTTCACTTCATCTCTTTGCTTTTCAGACTCCACACTTGTCCTTAGTTTTACTTGACAGCCTCTAATCCGGAAGTGCTCTATTCCCTCCTGGAAAGTAATTCCTCGTACTGAGGATCAGTTGCTATAGTGACATGTCCACTCTCCCCACCCCCTTTTTGTAATAACGACTTTAACAAAATCCTTTGGTTAAGTCTGGTTTATCCCTCTGAGTAGTGACTAATTTCCACTTCCTGAGACTTTGGGGCACTTCTGTGAAATGGGGTTCCTTCTCAGCTTTGTTCACAGCTTGCTTACGTTTCCTTCTTCTTGGATCTCCAGGTCCATTCCCACTTGTCTGAATCCTTTCTGGCTTTTACATTTTTGCTGCTTCCCATTCTCTCCTGTTTCTCTTGTTACAAATGTATATATCTTAAAGGAAATTTTTTCAATCATTTTAGTGGGCTTTGGGAAGGGATCAGTGATAATACAGGTATTTAATCATTTATTCTGCCAGCTTTATTGTGAAGTCCTTTTGAGTATTTTTTTTCCTTTTAAAGCCAAAGCCACTTTCCCCACAGGTTTCCTCTCTCCTTTATCCTCCCGTATCACTGGCCAGGATGCGGTTACTTGCGAAAGCTCAGACAGATCACTGGCAAGGAGAATGAGGTCTCTTTGATTTGTTTGAGCAAATTCCTATTCATTCCTGGCAGTGAGGAGAAGCCTTCTCCAGAGCACGTGCTGTGTAGACAGTGAACAACTAGAAAGTGATATTCAGATATTTAATCAGTGAGTACAGTGTGGAAACTCACCCGTCAAGTTGGGTACACTATCCACACGAGCGAAGGAAGCCTTGTCGATGCCCAAGCAAAACCTGATCCTGCCAGCAAGAAAGAGGACAAGAAAGGATTTGTGTAAGCCACCGGAGTTTGGGCACTTGAACAGCAATTGTAAAAAACAAAGTACAAAATTGCTTTAGAGAGTGGAACAAATCACCTCATAAGGATCATTCTAGCTTGTGAATTTTTATCCCAAACAGAATTGCTCCATTAAATCTTTTCTCAGAGCTGTCTCCCAACCCGACATGAGCATCATCACAGGGATCCAGAGAATATTTAAACTGTAGAGTTGAGGACTTTTTCCAATTCTGGCACAATTAGAAGTCTTATGTAAAATTTACTATGGTACTTTAAGAGTGAGCTTTTGTAACAAGGTTCTGCCTCCATGGTGTTTACAACTAATGGATTTTATTTCATTTGCTGTCTCCTGATTGATGAAGACTAACTGAAGGATTGGACTGAGTGGATTCTGAGGTTGGGCTGGGATCAGTTGGAATGAGCCGTATCCTTGTTTAGCCACTTTTACTGCCATGGGCAGTGGCAGTACTTGCACCAGGTATTTACTTTCGTCCTTCAGATCAATCTGAAGCTTTATGGAATCACATCTGCTGGACAGTTCTGGGCTACAGGATAAGATGAAAAGACAACTAATCTAAGATCTAAGATAAGAAGACAATTTTTTTTTCCTGTTGGTGAAATTCGCAGTCTTTGAAGAGCATCCTTGAGGGAGAGTTCTCAGGAATTTTGCTAACATCAGAGACAGAGGAGAAAGAGATTTTATTGAGCTTTCTATTTGGGGGCATAAGCTGGAAGGCAGAGTTGAAAAGTGTTTCATTTATTCTGAAAAACAAAACATGAGAAAGCAAGTTATAGACCATTTTGATGAGGTTTCTGTGATGCACAACAAATTTGATAGTTTTTTAATAGAATTGGTGTTAACCAGCAGTGAAATAACTTATAAGATTTGAGTCATCAATGATAATCATAGGTACGGAGACCAACCACTCTTAGGCAATGTGATTTCAAGGAATTTAAGTGTAATGATTATTGCAAGAAAAGAAAGAAAATCAAATCTTTTCTGGGTTGAGAAATAGACCCTTTAAAGGTTTCCAGATATAACGTCATGTACTATACCAAGCCTTTCTAGTAATTGTATAATTCTCTGATCACTCTTTGGATTGTGTACAGTTAGTATTTTTAAATCTTTTTTCTAATAAAAAATTAATTTTTAGAGAAGAGAAAGTAACCCTAAGTTACAGAGCTATGTAGAAGTTGATCTAGGACTAAGAAAAGATCAGGCCATTTCTCAGTAGGCTGTAATAGAAGGGGATCTCAGTAGGGGATGAGTAATAAAAACTTCTGTTCTGCAGGATGTCTAGGGTACATTAGGCAATGGTGGAGGAACATGAGTGGGAAAGAAAGGATTTTTATTTTGTTGTAGGAATTTTTGAGGTTCAGGGGATTAAACGCAAGCCCTCATGCTTGCTCTGCAAGTGTTCCACCATGGAGCTGTATCACCAGCCCAAGGGTGTTCTAAGTAGAGAGTATAGCATTGCAAGATGTGAGGACAGAGGAGGAGCAGTGGTTGGGCTAAGAATTATAAAAAGATCAGTAGGGCTGAAGCGAAAAATGCAACTCGGACAGTGGTGAGAAGACGCTAAGCACGAGGGAGGGTCAGATCTGGAAGGGCACCGAGGGCCAGCTTTCTATGTCTTTTGTTAGATTTTTCCAGCATGCACCAGCACATTCCTTCTATTTCAAATCAGCAGCCTTACTTCTTTGGACTTCTGCTAACACAAAAAGGAAGCAGTGTTTGAGCCACTGGGATGCAAGGAGAATCACACAGAATAACTGTAAATTTATCTACCTAGTATACATCAATTTTGATATAACAAATAGCATGTTCTTCACTTGTGTTGCTCCTATTTTCCAAATGAACACAGATGTGATAAACTAAACTCAAATGCTTTTTAAAGTACTCTTGAAATCCTAAGAGAGTTTAGCTGCTTTGCCGCAGTCTCTCTGTTTCTTGCCTTCTCAGCGTGTTCCACCAGATACAGTGTACTCCTTTTGCTGTAAGAATTTCTGTGCCTTGAAAAATCCTCCTCTGTGAAGTATCATTGAGTTGTTTCTCAGCATTTCCGTGGAGTGGAGCAGAGCTCTTGGGTTCTTTCTCCATGACTTCTCTTCTTGCTTTCAGTGTCCCCTCTCTGTGCCCGGAGGGTTCACTCTTCTGTACATGTATCTACTCATGCCCATCTCCCGGACCCATTACTGCCTTCCCACTATGCATGTTTTCCTTGCTATTTTTGGTCACTCCCCTCAATCAAGTCATCTTTGCTACCCAATGTCTCAGAATTTTCTTTCTATTTGGAATGAATCTCTGCTGTAAATTCCTGAGGTTGGAGCTTGAGCCTGTCACTTCCTGGGAAGTGACTCCCACTCTAGCCATCAGTTTTCTTGACTTCTGCATCCACAGCTGCACTGATGGAATGAGCACTGGCACAGATGTATGTGAAAAGCAAAGACGTGCTCTTACTTTTGCCCTTTCAGTGTCATCTCTTGCATAAGGCCTCTTTCTCTCAGACCCGGGTCTCCACACCCAAGGTTCAGCCCAAATGACCCAATGGAAATGAAAGAAGCCCTTTGTTACCCTGGTCCCCAGATCATCAAACTTACTTGAGGGTTGAATTAATTGTCTACTTGTTTTTGAAATAAACTTTTATTGGAATAAGTTCCAATCATTGATTTCAATACTGTTTATAACCACATTGACACCACAGTGAAACTCAAGCTCTCCCTCCTACTTGGAGTGTATGTGATGTTTTTTCTCAACTTGTTTATATAGTGTTTAAACAAACTTTTTTCTAAGAAAGTTTGATTTAGACTATTTGATTAGCAGTATTTGATTTGTTTTGATATCTTGCTTATAAATCACACTTGCTCCATTCATTTTCCCCCTTTACTGTCACTGAGTTTTTCACACAGTGCATGATCTTTCTAATTTCATGATAAGATAAAAATATTTTAGAAACCTTGGACAAAGTCATAAATATGAGAAATGGAGAAGAGCAAGAGGTGTGGCTAGAGGATAAGGACTTGATGAATTACCTGGAAATTGGTTTTTTCTCTCTCTCTCTTTTATTTTTCCTTGATATGGGAAACTCCTACAGTTTGGAAACAGGCACAGACAAAACACAATATCCACAGAAGACCAGGCTCTGGCCAAGTAACTGTGATAAATGCTTTGTAAAAACATAGCCGGTGAAGCAGAACTCTTCACAAAACCTGCTTTCTCTCAAGTGACTACCGTCACTGGCTAACGTCCCCCCACCCCCATTTTATTAATACATGTTAGTGTGGGTCTTTAACCCCATACAACACAGGAATCAGGCATAGGTAGTTTCTGAGTTCCTTCTGCATTGCTTCCATCATCATCGTTGTCCACCCCCTTCTCCAGGGCTCTCTAAATGGGAAGGTCCCTATACAGGCCACCAAGATGTTACTAATTGGCCAACAGTCCTTTTGCTCCATTTGTGTAATAACCATGAATTGGAGAAAGTGTAGCTCCTGTAGCATTAATAGCCCTGAGCTCTGAGTGTGAGCAGCGGTTACCTCCTAGTGTTACTAGCCCTCCTTGCTGCTTGGACCTCAGACAAGCAGACCTCAGCAGACCGGCAGGACCTCAGGAATTCTTCCATCTACCAGAAATGTCATCTTCCAGCCGTCCTCCATTCTCTGTTGTTCTCTGCTGCTAGCTGTCTTCAGTATTATCAGCCCTGGCTGCTGGTGGCTGTAAGCTGCACAAATCTTTGGTGTTACCAGCTCTAGCTGCTGGCCACTTTTGGTGTTGGTGACATTTAGTCTTACCAACTCAGTGTGTTCTACTCAAGATAGAAATTATGAGTAGTCAAAAATGTGCCATTCAGAAGAGGCTTTACTGGGACAGGTGCAGCGGCATAGGAAACAGTGTGAAGATTAACCTGCTGAGGGTGTGTGGAGGTCGCTTATATAGCAGGAAGAAAGGGAAAAGTTCTGCATGCATCATGTGGCGTTTTGTTTCAGACTATGGATAGAAACCTGGCTCTTATCCCTGCTTTGCACTCATGAGGAAATAAAATTAAGGTATTAGACTTCATCAAACTAAAATCTTTTGCTCTGTAAAATGTCTGCAAAAAAGGATGAAAAGCTATAGATTGAAGGAAAATATTTGTAAGTACTTGATAGCTGAGAAAGAACTACCTAAAATATATTATATATATTTATACACACACACACACACACGCGCGCGTGCACACACACACACACACACACTCACACCTTGCTTAGTTCAACAGTAAGAGAAAAAATTCAATTAGAATATAGGCAAAAAATTGAATAGACATTTATCTAAAGATAATATACTGATGGAAAATCAATATATTAAAAGAAGTATAACATTATTTTCCTCCAGGGAAATGCAGACTGAAGTTACGTGTACCACTACTGCACGCCTATTAAAATAACCAAAATATAAAATACCACTAATATCAAGTACTGACAAAGAATGTAAAATAGTTTGGTCATTTTGGAAAACAGCTTGGCAGTTTCTTTCAAAGATAAATGTAGAGACCATATGACCTACCCATTTGTTCATGAGTATTTATCTTAAGGAAAGATAAGTTATGTTCACACAAAAACTTGTACATGAATGTTGACGGCAGCTTTATTTTTAGGTTTCTGTATTCTTTCCTTTTTCTCTTTCTTTCTTTCCTCCTTTCTTTTGCTTTTTCAGCAGTGTTCCTTGAACCCAGGGCTTTAAAGTATGGTAGACAACTGCTCTGCCACTGAGCTACACACCCAACCCACAACAGCTTTGTTTGTAAAAGCTAGTAACTATCCAGGTGTCCTACAACTAGCAGATACAAACTATAGAGCATCTATATTGAAAATTTCTCCTCAACAATAAAAATGGAGTAAACTGTTGATATATGTAAAAACTAGGATGGATCTCAAGGACATATTGACATATTGTATGATTATAATACTTTTGAAGAGACAAAAATCATAATGGTGACTAGATCAGTGATTTTCAGGAGTTGAGTCTGGAGGTAAGCTCTGACTACTAAGGTGTATCCAAAGGGAGTTTCTTTCTGCTGATAAAGCAATTCTTTATCCTGATTGTAGCACAGATGATTACACAAATTGTAGTACCATACCTATGTGCACACATATCTCAAAAGTAGTCCGTGCAAAGACTGGTGAACTCCAAGTAAGCTGTGTCCTTGAGAACGTACTGTACCAACATCCATTTCTTTGTTTTGGTAGAATCCTACAGTTATGAAAATATTATCTCTAGGGGAAATTGGGTGAAAATAGGAACTATCTATACCATTTTCTGGACTTTTTGTGACTCTAAATTTATCTCAAAGTCTATCTATCTGTCTGTATATCTATCTATACATCTATCTATCTATCTATCTATCTATCTGTCTATCTATCTGTGTTGTAACAAACCATTTAAAAGTTGTCATCTCAAACCCATCTGATTTCCAGGTCAATATTCTTATACTGCACTAAGGCCACCCTGGCAAGGATTCTTTGGGAAAATGCCCGTATTAGCAGACACAAGTAAGACATGCTTTCAGCTAGACAAGTTTCTTTTTTCTCTTGAGAACCTTCTAAGAAAAAAAAATATAAGGCAGAAAATAGTTATTGAAATAATCATAGAATTTGTGGTGGGATGGTTTTAATTTATGATATATATTAACTCTTACAGGGTCATATCAATTTGTTGTGGAGTACTCTTATATTGTGAAATCTCCTTGCTAGATTATTTATTTATTTATTTATTTAGGAGACAGGGTCTTGCTCTGTAGCCCAGGTTGGTCCTGACCTCACTATGTAGCCTAGGCTTGCCTTGGATTCATGGCAAGCCTTTTGCCTCAGCCTCCAGAGTGCTGGGATTAGAGGTGTGTGCCACCATGCCCAGCTTTATGTGGTGCTAGGGAATTGAACTCAGGCCTTCAACCTGCTAGGGCAAGCACTTTAACGGCTGTGCCCTTCCTCCAGCTCGTCACATCTATATTTAGACATCATCTTAATCTGGATATTTTTCCATTCTTTTTGATAACATTTTATGTGACAAAAGCTATTTCATATCATTATGGTTAATGAAGAGCAAAGCTTAAGGGAAACTAATGTCTTAAAATAAGCTTTTAAAAGTTGGAGTCTCTATGCTTTTTATTATTTTTCTTGTCCTAATATTTCGTTAGTGTTATGGCATTCCTGAAATAGCTAAGAGTGGTTAAAAGTGTGAAAAGCACTGAGTATTCAGACACCATAGGAGACTGCTCTTTGAATCCCAGAAATTTAACCGGGGGGGAATATATAAAATATAAAATAACTCTATTTGTCAGGGTTCAGGTCATGGGAAATTCATCTGTTTGCATTTGTAGAGTATACTGTCATAGAAAACCACACTGCAACAAGCGGCAGACCAAGAGGCGCAGCTACAGTGTGCAGTTACATCATCCGCTAAGCACGTATATCACAAGTTACTTGAAAGCAATCAGTGTAATATTCTTGGTCCCACCGAAATGTTATGATTAAACACCCACAACAAAGGCTGTGCCCAGAAGGCCCTGCTTTTGTTCCGAACAGGATTTATTTGAGGAAAATGGAATGTGATTGTAATAAGAAGCCTGGGCTGGCTCCATCTCTTCAACTCATTAGGCTGCCGTAATGTGCAAGAAGCAGTAGGGTGAGTGAGACGGGCTGGGAAGAGGCTCATAAGTTCCACACGACACCCTGGGGCTTGTCAAGGAAGAGGAGATGGCAGGTGCAGAGGAAATGTATGAAGTCCTCCATCAGAGAGCTCCTGTGGAGCTCGTGGAGTCCTCGCCTTCAGGGTAGAGCTCTCAGGAAGGTACGCTCTATCATAGTCAAAAATCCCAGTGATACATTGTTCATGAGAAAAATCAGACAAGGCAATTACAGGAATGAGCAGGAAGCCACTTCCGTCCTCCAATCAGAGTTTCAATATTTAACCATCACTTCCTAAGTACAGTGGTGCTCCGTGAATTATGCAGCATCCACACGTCTGTCCAGGAGGATCTGATCCTAATAATGGATTTCTGCATCGCAAATGAATCGGGCTCTTGGTCTTTATAATTCAGCTCTCCTGTCTGTGGTGACTCCTGCCGAATTTGCACTTCTTTTGCCTGTAACTTTGCCTTTGTTATAAACATGTGAGAAAAATGACGGATCTTCTTTTGTTATCAAGGTCTGTGAGTGCCCAACTTACTTGGCCCTATATTCAGCAAACACACCTGTTTGGAGACTTTGTATGTAACACTTTGTATGGGTACTAATAGCATACAGTCAACTTTCAGTATGCTCTTTCTACCAGAATAAAACCAGCCACTGGTCTGCTGGAAGCTGAAGGTGACAAGGTGGACATAGACATAGCCGAGATGAACCAAATAAAAAAGTCAGCCTTGGGAATTTTTCATAACAGTGCTGGAGCCAGTGGTTGTTTGGGAATAGGTACTGTCCTTTGTGACCATAGGGAGGTCACTTGTATTTAGGACATTACTCACAGGCTGCAGGCTAAGTGTAGCAATCGTTTCTCTGCAAGAGGTGGAATGTTTCCTCGTTGCCAGACTGCCTGGGCTTTGTCTTCATCCAGACTCTAGTTAACTATTAGGATTTTTAGATTATGCTTGGTATTACAGATGTCATAACAAAGTCCTCTTTCTAAGCTTCTGATCCTGAAACGTAATTCCATGGAAATAATGATTTATTTTCATCTGCATGTATTTTCATGTCCTTTTGAGGGTGTGCCAGGGAAAAACAGGAACACCTTTACAGTGGGCGATCTCATTTCTCCCCTCCTCCTGCTTCTCTCTCCCCCTTTCTTCTTTCTCTTAGCAGAAGTTTTTGAGGACCTGCCATGTGCCAGATAGATATTATGCTAGGTTCTGGGAAAAATCACAGCTCCTAAGACATAACCTCTGTCTCAAGAGTGATCTCATAATTCACTGTGAAATACATACATGTAAGCATGCAATTGCAGAACAGTGAGAGAAATAGGACGACATTTTAGCAGAACAATAGTGACAATACATGGTTCTATGTTTATTACCCATGTGATCCTTGAGCCAGGTATCCTTCAGCCATATTCCTTTGTTTTACTGAACAAACTTGCAGCTTGGTCAATTTTGTAAGCTTAGGAAGGTAGTAAGTGGAGAACTGGAATCTGAGTCCTAGCCTGTGAAATGTGTGTTCTGTGCATGTGGTCCTGGAACACCAGCACTTACTGGATGCCAACATCAGTTGGCTTCTCTAGGAAAACACAGTAGCAGAAACATGCATCTGTTGATAACATAGTCCTAGAAGACCCAGAGAAGGGTATGAAAGGCTTCTTAGATAAAGTTATAGCTATCATTAGAATTGAAGGAAGATAGATAGTAGAAAGAATGAGGTATAAAAAGTAAGATATATGTATGTCTGAAACCTGCCTATTCCTTCTTTTTGGCTTGGGTGGAATGTTTAACTTTCCAGTCACAACTACTTTATTTTTTTTATTTTTATTCTTATTTATTTATTTTTTTTGAGACAAGGTCTTGCTGTGTAACCCGGGCTGGGCCTGAACTCACTATGGAGCCCGGGCTGGCCTTGGACTCAAGGCAATCCTCCTGCCTCAGCCTCCAGACTGCTGGGATTACAGGTATGCACCATCACACCCTGGCTTATGTGGTGCTGGGGAATCGAACACCGGTACTTAGTGCTTGACATAGCGCTTGCTAGGCAAGTACTTTAACCACTAAGCCATCCCTCCATCCCTCTGTCATTTTTTTTAAATGAGGATAATATGACCCCATTTCAGAGTGGGGAGAATGAAATGAGAGAGCGTGTGCAGAGGTCTAGCATAGGGCTAGCATTAGGAGGACGCCCAGGGAGCATTGTTTTCTGCACGGTCCTAAGCCAGGTACCAGCTAGGCATGGTGCACTGCACCTCACCGTGTGAACCACGGACATGTGGTCTGCATGAACCTCAAAGCTATGGGATAATTCCGATGGTTTGAAGTGAGAGTTTAGATTATTTATTCCAATTTATATTAGAATAACACTAATGGTTCCTTGCTTATTTTGAGTATTTCATTTATCTACTTGCTTAGGAACTCACTCAGCTATTACTGGATATATTTTAAGACAAACATTCCTGGAGGAAAAAGATGTTTGGCTATTTCTCAGAAATAACAAAGCCTGAAAGGAACATTCATCAAAACGATTCAATTAAAAAGAAAAAAAGAAAACTACGGTCAGTTGCTGGATTATGAAGAAGAAGACATGAATCTCAAATATAATCAACTTGCTAATTGTTTCCCAAGTTCATGGCCGTTTGTAACATTTTAAAATTGTGTACTTTATGATAGAATCACTTCCAGATGTAAGAAGCCCCTCATCTCCACTCCACTTAATTAAACTTAGGTACTGTGGAAACAATCTAACGCAATTGGTTTAGGATAAATGGATGTACCACTGGTACTTCAAGATAAATACTCCCAAGTAAGATTATCTTTCTCATTAAGCTTCTTTTCCTCCTGTGTGTTATATCTGTAAATGACATCAGCATTCTGTTAATTACCCAGGCTAAGAACTTTGACCAGTCCTTGCTTCCTTATATCAAATCAGCCAGTGAATGTGATAGGAAGAATTCTGCAGTGGCTCCAGAGATTCCTGCCCCTTGGAACTTCGCTTCCTGTGCGATCTCTTCCTCTCATTTGTGAGTTAGATGTAGAATGCGATGGATGCCAGTCATAGTCAGGCTACCTCATATGAACAACATGAAAGGGTTTTGCAAATGTAATTAAGGTCCCTAATCGGTTGATTTTGAGTCAAAGGATCTTATTATTGGTGGGCCTGTCCTAATCTGGTGGTCTCCAGAAGGGGAGGAGTGGCTTTAACCTTCCTGAGATCAGAGGCTCCAAGCAGCAAAAATTCTCTTGCTGATCTTGAAGAACAAGCTGCAATGTGATGACAAGAATTGATGACCCTTATGAGCTGGAAGGTGTTCTCAGCTGAGAAATACAGAGAGAATGGGACATCAGTTGTATAACCATGAGAAACGAATTCTGTCCACAAGTTGAGCAAACTTTGAAGCCGACATTCCCCACCCAGACCTCTAAGTTGGAGGGCAACTCAGTGGAAGCCTAAGTGCCGCCTGCTAGACCATAATCAGAGAGACATCTAGCTAATTCCTGCCCTGCCACATCCCCACAGAAAGTGGGAGAGGGTAAAATATATTGCTTTAGATGACTACATTTGTGTTTATTTGTTTCACATTATAAAAAACTCACACATTCTGTTCTAGCAATACTCCTTTACTATTTTAATCTTTCCCCATTTTATTGATATGTATATGCGCAATACTTAATGTTTACACTGATCTTGAGTATTTTGTGCACATACATATCGCAGCAAAACTGCAAATCCTTCCCCTCTCCAATTTTGAATCTCTCACCTTCTTCTCCGCCCTGCTAGTTCCCATTATTCCTCCCAATTAGTTCTATGAAATGATTGTGATCTGGGTTTCTCATATTAGAGAAACCATTCTGTATTTAACCTTCTGTGTCTGACCCCCTTTGCTATGCGTGATGGTCTCAAGTTGCCTCCATATACCTACAAAAGGCACATTCATACCCATCTGTCTTTATAGACGAGTTGTACTCCATTGTGTACAAATACCACATACCACTGTTTGTGATCTTTTTTCTTTATTGCTATTAACTTTATTCAGGTTTTCATGTCTCTCACATGAAGTAGTAGAAACTTACTAATTAGTTTTGTCATTTTCAATTTTTTATTTCTCAAGGAAATTTATGACTACTGTCTTTTATCTTCTTGAAGTATAGTTTCTCCCTCTTTTAAAAATGTTCTTTGTTCTCAGTTTTCTCCACAATTAAGGCAGTATATTATAGTTTTGGTATTAAATTAATAGAGCTATAGATTTGGGTCTGAATTCTAACACTTAACCAGCATTATGAACTTGGGCAGTGGATTAGCCTCTTTGTGCCTCAGTTTACAAAGTGGGGATTATGATTTTATCTTCTTTGTAGGATAATAATGAGAATGAGACAAGACATGCAGTGTTTTATGTCCCGCAGTATGTGCTCAGTGACAAAAGCCAATAAAGTGGTCACTACAGAATGACTTTCAGTCTCTTTTTTTCTGTTATCAAACAACAACCTCAAAATTTTAAATTCTTACTTACAGAGTATGGATTCACTTTTTGTCTGTGTATTTATTTCCTTTACCCAAATTAGAGAGTTTTTAATTTTCCACTTTACACCTATGAAAGTTCTGTGAACCTCTGGAGGCTCAGTCCCTCTGAGACCTTCTCGCTAATGGTGCTAGTTTTCAGCTGGTGCCCACAGTTACCACTGTACTGGGTATTTAGAACTGAGGTCTATTCTGATTGGTCAAAGGCTCCTGCTGATTTTGGTGCCATGTTAGTTGTCATGTTTCATAGCAATCCTACTCACAGACTTTCTTTTGCTTCACTGTTTTGACTCAGAATTGTCCCATTGCTGTGTTCCTGCAACTCTTTTTCACATCTGTGTTGGGTTTTTCAAACTCACTCACATGATTATGTACCTCATTATTTGAAAAGAAAGGACCTTCCCTGTGTTCCTGATGCCCTTGGCACATGAGATGGACTCAGTTCTGTGCTGGCTGATTAAGAATTAGTCTCATTGACCTACTTGTCAGTTTTCAGAGTGACGAAACACATTTTTAAAAATCACTGACTGGTTTTAGAAGCATCTTGTTTGGCTTGAATAATTAGTCTATGTAAGAATGCACTAAGTGTATCATGTAGGCTTCATACAGCCTGCCTACAAAAACCAGGTGGCCAGTTTATTTAAATGAGCATATCTCCATAGGCTTCTTCAGCAGAGTAATTTCAGAGCTTCCTTGTTTAAACAGTTTTTCAAATCCAGGATTTTTATTTATGATCCTGGGAAAGCCACGAGATGCCACCCTGTCTGTGTGTCTGGAGGCCTGACTCCACATTTAGGAGGAATAGTGTCTTCTCTCTTTTCCAGCCTACTGTTTGGTATGTACCCTTTGTTTGACTTCCTTTCTTTTCAGTTGAAGATCATTCTTCTGAAAAAATTAACCTCAGAAGGAAATCAGGTAGCTCTGTCTTCATCCTTCATAATCGTTCCCAAAAAGTATATAAATTCTGTCCCTGTCTTTCTCTCAAAGAGTAGCTAAAAAAAAGTCCTTTGTTTTGTTTTGAGGAAATGTCTCTCTGTAGTCCAGGTTGGTCCAAACCTCACTTTGGAGTCTAGGCTGGCCTCAAACACATTAGTCTTTCTGCTTCAGCCTCCCTAGTGCTGGATTACAGGTGTACACCACTGTACTCAGCTTATATGGTGCTAGGGATTTGAACCCAGAGCCTTATGCTTGCTAGGCAAGCACTCTAACTATTGATCTACACCCCCAGCATAAAGAAGTCCTCTTGTCTTTAGACATATAACTTCGTTTCTTCCTGAGCACTAGCTTTTTAGGTTGCTATTATTAGCAGTTAATGCTAGCCTTTGGCGGTCATTCTTAGGCAAAATCTCTCTCTCTCCTTTATCCCATTTTTGTTCATTTTAAGTCTGTATTAGCCTCATTTCTTTCATCAATTCCTCACTTCTTTATTGGAGTTCATGAAGTGCTGCATATAATATTATGTGTGTAAATGCCTAAGGATGTTCGCTGTTTTCCAAACGCAGTGTTAAGCATTTTACATTCATTTGCTTTGTTAGTTTTCCCCAAAAAACTTAATGTTGGAGATACTGTGCCTTTCCCTGTTAGCTTAGAGGGATGAGGTGACTTCCAAGGCAGTTTGTGGTGTCCTTACTGTCCCTACTTTGCAAGAAAGTCTTGATATTTAGAGGAGTTAAATATCGTGCTCAGTGTCACCCACCCATCTACTATGTCTCACATCAAGGCTCCAGACCTACATGCATCTTGAGTGTGTAATCTGAGCTCTTACCTTCTGTGCAATAACTCCTTCCTTTTCTTTGAAAGTTTTGACATCTGCTTTCTTAAAATTGTCACCACATGTCAGCTGCAGCCCCATATTTTCTTTCCTTATTGCAAGTTCTGGGGTGACATGGTAACCGCGCGGTTATACCTTGTTAGACAGAAGTTGGTCAAAAATAGCAGCATCTCTTTACAGTAGCTTCTATTATTTAAGAGATGATATTGTCAGTAAAGTAAGTAAAACAATTTTTACTCAGTTCACTTGGAGCTGAAAAGACTTCAGGGAGATGTGAAGAGAGATTTCCCATAAGCCTGTAGTTTGCCTCTGTACCAGTTTTGCTCTAACGGTAGCCTGCTAGCACATGGTAGTTTCTTGAGGCTGGGCAGGGAATCAGATGTACAGATATCAAATAATAGGCTTGGATATTATAATGGAGGACTCTGTTTCCAGAGGAATAAAGAATTCCTAACTATATCACAACTTTTGGGGAAAAAAGCTGATAATTCTACCTTTTATGTATTTTCTCTAATGTCATTTTTGATCCTGAGACCATAACACTAAGTGAAATAGATCATACCTACTAAGTTAAATGTCTTGTGAAAAACCCAAAATTGAAATAATTTAAAGAGTAAAATAAACGCTAGATGATAGAAAACAGGAAGGCAGGCTTCATGGGGATGGGAAGAGGAGCTGGAGAAGATGGCAGAAAGAAGGAGCAGGGAGGAAAAGGGCCAGCAGAATGATAACCTGCGTGCATCAGTTGTATGTATGTATGTTGTATGTATATGTATCAGTTTATCAAGATGGACGTACTCTCATGTATCAAAACCACACACTAATTAGTATCGTTTTTGTGAGAAAAGTAAGCATCATTTTGCCAGCTTGATCCCAGTGACCTAAATTGGTGGCAGAGGACCTGTTCCTTGGTTTCGTTGGGTTTGCAGAGATGAGTGTTGAATCCAGGACCTCATGCATGCTCTTCCACAGAGCTACACCCTCAGCCCAAGATCTTTTATTTTGATACAACTAATGCCTTTAATTTTGTGTCTACTTGTAATAAGCTTGGGAGAAGTACATTTCTTTTGCAGCATTGTATGCTTATGTGTTTATTTCTTACTCATATTTTAGAAAATAACTAGCAGAGGTTAATAGATATCCAAATACTTGCATAAACACTGTGCAAAGGGACAGAGTGGCTACAATCATTGAAACTAAGCTGATTTGGCTAAGCAACTGGTAGAGCTACCCAATGATAGCTTGACGCATTTGTTCAGAAGTTCATGATGTCCAAATTTCATCCATGAAAATACACTTAGAGGTTTTAATATAAAATTATGAAAACGCAGGGCTGCCAGCATATTTTAGGAAAGTATTAACTATCTATAACTTCTATTTTGATTAAATAGACATTACCATACTTACATGGCTATCAGCTGTGTTTCTCTCTCATTTTATCCTCTTCCATATGGCGCTCACTCTCTTCCACGTCATGTTTAAGAATTGCCTCTGAGATTCTACATGATTTATAGTTAGGCTTTCCCTCTTTCTTTTGACTTTAATGCATTTTTTTGCAGAAGAATTCCCTTTGGTTGCTATACTGTTGACATGAATTTTATCAAATGTCAGAAAAAATGTAACTTTCTTATATTAAAATATCAAATTCACTTTTGTTATCTGTCTTAGTCACCAGAAAATTTCATTTACTAGCAACAAACAGAAATCTACTGAAATTAGCTTAAGCAAATGTGGAATTTATTGTAGAGAAATGACTAACCTCTCAACCTCTAAGATAAGATGTGAATCTGGGACTTTTGAAAATGTGAAAGAAAGTGAAGAACTGAGTTATTATTTTTTGCTTCCTGTGGTGTCTTGGACTACTAACTGAGAGACTAAGTTTATGCTTTCTAGAGGAGCCATTAGCAGTGACCCAATCTCAGAATGAACAGATCAAGAATCCAATGAGATACATTTCCACTACCAGTATGTAAATATTTATTGCTGTTGAAGTTCATTTTTTACATTTTTACATTCCCTCTAATTAACCAGGCAGGCGTAATGCCATGTATACAGTAGATGCTGAATAAATATTTGTGTAGCTCTTTCAGAGCCCTGTCATACATTTCCTCTTGGACGTGAAGAAGATGAGACAGTGGCAGATGTCCCTCGGTTGATGGGGCACATTGGATTTCCCTGAATGGGGCTGATTTGACTGATTCGACACTTCATGTATGTGTCTCCTGCATGAAAGTTTTATAAGATCAAAATAACAATAGTCCCAGCCAATTTTATTTTGATCGGTTTCTTTGAAAACTAGGCTTCCTGATTTGCAAAGTTGATTTTTTTTTTTAGATAATCAAACAATTTGAGTTAAAGTTCTGAATTAAGGGAATGTTTGCCAGACTAGACTTCATTAACCATTAATACATTTTCAAACTTTGGCCTTTGTGTCCGCTGTACTAGAGATATGACTCATTTATTCTTGTTAGCATCCGTGATGGAGTCACAAAAATAGTTTCTTGCCCGCATTAGGAAGAAGCTTGCATGTAAAAGAGTACACGTTTAATAATTATCTTGACATAATGGGTGTGTTTCAGGATTTCTCTGCACAAACTGAAGCTGTTGTCACCTTAGTGATCATCTGGTTTCTCAAGGAAATCATTTAGTTTTTCTATTGAGATTCATTTATTTTCTTCGTGTTTTTAAATCTCTTCCTGACTTTGTGCTAATTTTTGGATATGAGTCATTTAAGAAATAGAGTAGAGATTAGTATTATTGAGATACTTTAAAAATGCAAACAAATCCCATTCCAAGGATCTTGGACTTTCAAAATATTTTGGCATTTTACAACTTGCTTTTCCCTTCTGAATCGGTATAATTACAGTCTCAGAAGGACATACTTGGGGGGCGTCGTGGGTGGCATTAAAAGAAAGAAGAAGAAGGACATGCTTGGTTTTTGTTGTTGTTTGTTTTTCTTGTATAATTATTAGTTTCTTTACATTGAGATGACATTAGATCTTTAGATTTTTTCCCCATGGATTGAACCAGAATGGACAGTAATTGAAATTTCTGTTATAGGAACACACATCCAAAATTGACCCGCCTTTTAAAAAATTATATTCAGATTCCTAAGCCTTCAATATGCATAGGTTATCTGAATTGCTAGTATCTAAAATAACTATCTAACCCAGTGCTTCTCCCTCTTATATCTGAATATTTGTAGAGTTTAAGAAATCGTTGTCTTTTTTATCTGAAGAAATGGGACCCGGAATGGGACCAGAAATGGTCACTTAAAAAAAATAAAACTGCCTCAGGTGATTTTAAGGAGCAGGTCAGATTAAGAAACCTCTAATTAAATTCAACTTCTTCATTTTACATCTGAGAAAGTTGAGGTTCTTTTACTTGGCTGTCACCATGAATTAACAATCCAAATATCCCTGTGAATTGCTGGGTGTTTTTGAAAGGGCTCTGTGCAAGTGACATCACCTTCTTTATTTAGAACTGATCATAATTTTTTATGGCTTTCAACAGATGTCTTGGTTTCTCGAATTATCCTTTCACGTCATGGGGACTCTAAGGCACTTGCTGCCAAAGGAGCCGGAAGGTATGCCTCTTTTTCTGTTCTCCAGGTAGTAGAGAATATTTTAGCTTTTTATTTCTTGCCAGTAATTTTGCTTTAGTTCCTTCATTATCTTGTCCACTAAAGTTTGTGTTCTAACATTTTAGATTATGTGAAGTATATCCCCAAGGAGCTCAAAACTTTAAAAACACTTCGCTTTTGTTCATGGGTCCTCCCATTGTGACCTATGGGCCAAATTCAGCAGGCTACCTGTTTGCATAAATGAAGTTTTAGAACACAGCAATGCCCATTCGTTTATGTATTGTCTATGACTGATCAAACACAACAGTAGAATTGAATAGTTGGGACAGAGAAGGTAGGAGCTACGAAGTTGAAAATATTTACCATCTGGTCTTTATTAAAAAATATGTTTTTTTTTTTTTGACCTCCGGTTTAGCTAGTGAAAACCCTTAGAGTGCAAGATACTTGTAGGCATTGTTTCTCTATCTTCCAGTGTTTAATGACACTGTGGAGAGGTTGGATTGGTCAACTCTTCTGTCACTGGGACACATACCCAACTCCACAACTTAAAAGGAGAAGTTTAGTTTGGCTCACAGTTCAGGGGACTGAGTCCATGACTGGATGACTCCATGGCAAAAACATCATGCTAGAAGGGCAAGGCAGAGGAAAGCTACTGACTTCATGGCAACCAGGAAGTAGAGAGATGAGAATATTTATCCTCCAATGTGTGACCCAAGTGACATACGTCTTCCAGTCAGGCCCCACTCTCCTCATCATGTTTAGCTGTGAATCATGAGCGAACGATGATGCATAGAATCTCCGTGACCTAATCACCTTCTAAAGCCCCATCTCTGAACACATGATAAGTTGAGAGGGGACATTCTAGATCTAAACTGTGAGAGATGTAAGTCTAAGGCCAATTTAATTTTTATCCAACCCTTTATTACCTATATTAATGAGTTGGTCTTCTGTCTGGATATCCAAAAGATTCCTTCTTAACTTTGAGGTCTG
Organism: Ctenodactylus gundi; assembly: GCA_004027205.1. Taxonomy (NCBI): domain Eukaryota; kingdom Metazoa; phylum Chordata; class Mammalia; order Rodentia; family Ctenodactylidae; genus Ctenodactylus; species Ctenodactylus gundi. The sequence continues at coordinate 13,292 of PVKB01007387.1, read as the reverse complement.
GCAACTTCTAAGCTTCATTATTTCCATATTCGGTACAGGTGACTGAACTCAGCGACCACGGAGCAACAGCCCCAGATCTTTCTAAGTTTGTTTTGAGACAGTGTCTTGCTGAGTTACCCAGGCTGACCTCAAACTTGTAGCCTTGTGATGGCTGGGATTACAGGAATGCATTACCACACCCAGTGCTAGATTTTGTCTTGGTATGTTTGCTTTGTCTTACTGTTTTGGGACTATTGGACATTTTGCTGTTGTTGCTATTTATTTTAAGCATTATCATGACTAAATTCAGAATTGGACACTTGTAATCCAAAGATTCTGGTTGCCCACATTTTCCTTCACCTTTGATGAGGTTTTATAATTCCTTATTTACATTTATTTTATTTTGCTCATGTTTTAGCCCTACTTTTGGTGTACTTTAAAGTACTTTAAAGTATCTTTCAGCTAAGTTTATTCATCTTTTTCCTGACTCTTGTATTTTCTCTTGAGATTGTTAAATTTCATTAAGTTCTTAGGTTATAGAGCCATATTCTTGATCACAATTTTATCTGCCTAGGAGCAACATTTTTGTTTTTAAAGGCTCATTCATCATCTGGTTTTTACCTTATCTGGTTCTTTCTTCTGTTTCTTTCTAGTATCTTTATGTTGTTTGCAGGCTTGTTTCTTTTTAATTGCTACTTACCGTTGAATGAAGTAAGTTCTTTCTGACCAGCTATTTGAAGGAGTCAGGACAGGGTTGTTTTTGAGTTGCAAAGAATTCTGTCTAGTTCATCGTCATGGCAAAGATTGCTAAACACATTCTCCAATAATCATATCTCCTTTTTTCAATGATAATAGAAACCAATTCCATTTATTGCCATTTTGTCCAATGAAAATCCCCAAATGCTGAGCTTTCATCGGAGCTTGTTATAGCTGTGTGATTAAACTCTGTTCAAGAATACCTAAAACCAAAGTGTTGGTTATGGTGTCTGGGTAAACACTTTAAACAGAAGGAGGATCCTGGAACCTTACTGCACATTCTGGTAGCCTGAAATATGGATGTGATGTCATGACTAGGACTCTAAAAGCCACAACCTAGCCCCACATGGCAGCCTAAATGATGGAAGCCATGTACAGAGGATAGCAAAGCAGAAAGTTAGAATCCTGGTTCCCTGAGGAAAGGGTGAAGCCACAGTACAAATTCTGTTCTTTAAATTCTTAAATGGGAGAAAATAATCATCTATTATCTTAAAGCTTTTGTGGTTTTCTGTTATATATATATTAGTAGTTGAGCTTAATCTTAAAGAATGTAAGTAATAAAGCCTCTTTTTACTTACTGAGGCTTGTGTGAGTATGGGTATGTAGGTGTGTGAGAGAATGCCTTTGCCTTTATGTTTTCCACTGCTGACCAAAGGTGTCAGCTTGCAGTTCAGGGTCTTCTGCCACCCTGTTGCGTCTTGCCAAGAAGGCTCCTCCTGCTGTGATTCTGGTTGTAGCCCCAGCTTCCCTACTTCTCTGAGCTGTTGAATGAGGACCAGAGAAGCTTCCATCATAAGCATGCAAGCTCCAGTATTGTTGTTGAGATGAGAGTTCGGTGGTTGAAAGGACACTCTGCAAGCTTTGTCTGAACCCTGCATTTTAAAGTGGCTCCTGGCTTTGTCTCCCCAGGATCTCTTTACTGGCATCTCCTTTTGGCAGCCCCTTCTTCACATACTGTGGTTTAGATTGATAGCTGTTTTCTGGTTTTGTCATCGACAGTGCCTGTCTTTCTGTTGTCTGCTTTTCGTTGCAGGGTGACTTTGCAGGAGAAAAATGGATATCCTCAGATGTTTGTGCTTCACATTTTAAAGCCAGAAGTCTCTTCGCTTTGATTTAAAATAACATTTTTTAAGTTAGAAAAGTTTATCAGTTAGTGGCATCTACTGTTAACATTGTAGAGCATGTTCTTCCAGAATGTTCCTCTCTCAATTTTGCTGTCTTTCTAAGTAGATCAATGGAACAACGCCCCCCCCCCCCACCCACACACACACCTTATTTAATTTTTAGGAGCATGATTTAGAATGTCATTAAATAATCTATAATATTAGGTTTATTTGATTTTCGGCGTTCCAACATATGGATATATCCTAAGTTATTAATCATTCTTCTAGTTTGGGGCATTTGTTTCTCACGCATTGACTATTTTACTGATTCTTCAATGTATACCTTCTTTTGTTCTTAAAAAAATAAGCTAAGTTTGCCTGATTTTTATAAATTTCCTTAGAAAAAAACTTCCTATAATTAAATTTCATCTCAGGTCAGATGGTTATTCATTATGAATTAGTAGCTGATTTATGAGGCTTTTATTATGATTCAAGGTCAGTGAGGAGGCAGAATGGTAAATGGGAACCCTAGAGCCAGTAATTATTTCATCTTCACTGGAGTTGAGACGATGTTCTGTAATCCTGTGGCAGACCCAGGTTAAAGCCCTTTACATGAGTACAGACACAAAAGCCATAGATTTTCAAGGATTAGGACAAGGCTTCACACTAGGAGTGCCTCCATCTCCTACTTGAGTCCTTAAAAAACTTTTAAAAAATTATATTTGAGATATTTCTAGATTTACAGAATAGATGCAAAATTATTACAGAAGTTCATTCTGCCATGTATCTTGTATTCTTAAGGTTAACATCTCACATAACCATAAGAGAATAATTGAGAACAAGATAATAACATTGGTACAATTTTGGGAAACTAAACTATGTATTTTCCATAAATTTTGCCATTTTTTCTATTACTTTGATTTTTCTGTACCAAAATTATAACAGTGACTCCACTCCCACATTGAATTTAGTTTTTTATTTCTCCTGACTTTCTCCCACTTGACAATAGTTCCTCAGTCTTTGTCTTTTGTGATGCTTCACACTTTTGAGAAATATTGGTCAATTACTTTTAGAATGCCACTCAATTTAAATTTGCCTGATATTTTCTCATGACTAGTCTCTTGCTGTGTTCTTGGAGAGTACACTATGAAAATACTCTTGTACATTCTCAATGTGTCATATTAAGGTCTTGATGTTGACATTTCTTCTTGTTGGATTTGCCTTGAATGAATTGGATAAGTTGCAGTCTGATCAATATATATTATTCTAAGGTTATTGTCTCTTGATAATGATAAATATCTTGAGTGAGTTTTTTTTCAGACTGCACAAATCCTATTTCTTTTTTGAACCTTTGCATAGTAATTTTAGCATCTGTCAATGAATCTTGTGTGCAATAGTTATTACTATGATGTTTATCTAATGGTCATTTTGTATTTCTTCCTTTTCTTTATGTTTATCGACTGGATTTTGTTGTGAAAAAGGTGCTGCTTTCTCTCTTCTACTTATCTGAGTACATATCATTGTAGACATATTAGTATTCATTGTATTCTATGGATTAAAATCTAACCAGATCACAGCATTTGTGAACAGTTCTTTTTTCCTCCCTTTGGCCTCAGTGTATCTTATCCAGACACAGTCTCTCATAATTAATTAAATTCGTTTGTTATATGCTAAGATTATTAGCTATTTGTGTCTTAGGATGTGAATTTTTTTGTCTATGCTTGTCAGTTGTCTGCTGGTTTTCTTTGTGGTGCTTTGGCTATGTGAAACCTTTTTATGTAGTGAAATTCATCAGTCCTGTTTTTGGTGTCTCTAGAGTTTGAATTGTCCTTAGAAAGCTTTTCTTTACCTACATGGAGGTTAAAGAGGGGGGTGGTGGTTTCTTCTAGTACTTGTATACTTTTTTAATATTTATACCCCAGTTCATTTGGAATGTACTTATAGAGATAATGTGAAATACATATCTAATTTTATCTTACTCCAAATGTACCCAGTTGTCCTAGAACTATTCACTAAAACACTCATCTTTATCCCAGTGACTAGAAATGTTCTCTGTATCATGTGTTAGGTTCCATGTTTAAGAACCAAAGAGATGACTTTCAATTCTATTTCACTGGTTATTTCCACACCAATAGCAAATAATTTTAATAATGAAAAATTTATATTTTCTTTAAAATCTAGAAAAAAATCTTTAATTATTCATTCAGACCAGTTCCTTCCTCTGTGAAAACTTGGATATCAACTCTGTAGAGTAATTTGTATTTACATTGGATTGTATCAAATTTGTAAATCAACTCCTAAAAAACTGACACTTTTATCATCTTTATCTGAACCAAGAACAGATATATTTTCATTTATTAAAGTTATTTAATAAGGTTTCTTTTCAGAGTGATTTATAATTTTTCGTAGAAGTTTTTGGTTGCGCTAAAACTCGGAGAAACCTGCAGTGGGCTGCAAGTGGTCAGAAGAGAGGAAAGAGAGGACTAGAAAATATATGGAGGATCTGTTAAATCTGTCTGCATTGTCTCATTGATCCTTATAGGCACTCTGTGATGTAGGCATGGTTAGTTATGTTTTACAAATGACGATAATGAACCTCAGGTGACAGAATAGTTTGTGAGATGTAGGAGCACATCATAGACTTAGTCTCTGCTTTCAAGAAGCTTTCATCTGAGATAGATACTTAGGAATAAATATCTGTGAGCACACAGAACTCTAACACACAAAGAAATAGGCATCGTTGAATCGCTGAAGAAATAGTTTCCATCCTTGCCCCCTCTCCACCCAACTGTGACTGACTTGTAAACAGGACTTTAGTAACTAAAAAATTAATGTTTTTTGAGAATTATGAAATACATGTGTCTCCACCTTTTTCTTTTGTCATTTTCTAGTAGCAAAAGATCATATACTTGAAATGAGAAAAACCAGGATATAGTTCCTTCAGTTCCTCTCAACTGTGGATTACAGTTGGGGCATTTGATCAATAATTCATAAAGTTCTTTCTAGGGGGAATCTTGCAAAATTCTAAGAAAATCTACATTATAAATTGAATAAACGAGTGGGTAATTGTGAAAGCATTTTCATCACAAAAATACCAAGTCATTAAAAAGGCCAGAAAAGTAGATCTTATTTTATATAATCACAAGCCAAATTACTCATAACTAAAGTATGAAAGAGGAGTATTAATTTTTTTCATGTATCACAAAATATATCCCTGAGAAACTGAAGAATGATATTTTGACTAAGGGCCCATTTGATATCAGTTCAGTTTATATTCTCAGGAATTTAATACTGATTATGGTTGTACACAAAGAGATCATGAAGAATGATGTGAACTTTTATCAGTCAGCAGAGTGTTGTATTTGGTTTTTAAGTCCATTCCATATCCTCTCTTTTTAGGGTATTTAAAGGTCCCCTCCACCAAATGACTGAATTGTATCGCTATTTTGTAAAGCTTCAGGAGCGAAGGTTATATGGGCTTGGAGGCTGCTTCTATGGTGTAATTACAGGGTGCAGCGTTTCTGACATTGCTCCATGATCTCCTGGCTTTTAGGGTCTGGGTTGAGAAACTGCAGTTATCCTGATGGGCTTATCTTTGTAAATTACCCTCTGTTTTTCTCTTACAGCTTTGAGTATTCTCCCTTCATGTTGGGTGTCTAGTATTTTAATTATGACGTGTCATGATGAGGGTCTCTTCTGATCAAAGTTGTTTGGTGTTCTATATGCCTGCAGTAGTTCAATGCCCGTTTCCTTCCTTCCTTAGATTTGGGAAATTTTTTTCCATAATTTCATTGAACATGGCCTTTAAGCCTTTTGTTTTGTCCTCAGTTTTCTCCTGTACAGCCGTAATTCTGAGGTCGTTTCTCTTCGAGTCATCCATCCGCTGTTGTACCCATTCTCTTTCTTCCATTTTTGTTTTGCATTCTTTAGGGCCTGTATGTTCCGGCTCAACTATTTAATCTTCTAGATTCAATATTTTATTTTCAAACTGTTCAAATTGGTTACTTATTTTTTTTTCCTGTGTGTTTTTCAAGTCCTGACGTCCTGTTTTCAATATTTTTATATCTCTTCTATATTCTTCTCTAATTTCTTGTATTACCTTTATTATTTTCTGGTTTATATCTTCTTTGTTTTCCTCTAATTTTTTGTCAATGTTTGCTGATAACGTAGCTATATCCCGGTATAGCTCTTGCATTTCCTGAACCCAAGAGTTGGTAAGCTGTTTCATTTCCTGTTTAAGTTCAGAGTATTTCTGGGCCCAGAAATTATCATATTTTTGCCTTTTTCATCTTTGGGTTCTGGTATTTCAAGATCCCTTGTATCAATTTCTGGGGTGTCAGGTCTTTAGGAGATTTATCACTGCCTTTCTTCATGGTTCTGTTGCAGTAAGTTGAGGCTCCAGTATTGTTGATGGGCTCTGTTTCTTTTCCTGAGATTCTGAAATTAGACTCTTTCTGTTTTAAGTGTTACCTGGCTATCTGTGGCAGAGGGACAGGGCACATGAAGGCCTAGTCCTGTGAGCTCCCAGGTAAAGGTGAGGCTCTTGCTGCAGCTACCTGCCTGTCTCTGACACCAGAGAGGGATGGGCTGTCCTCTGTTCTAACAAGAACGGTGTAAGGAAAGGTTAAGTAGCTCCTATCCTGCAGATTCAGTGGTATCCAAGGAGACAGTGCAGTATAGTGGGACATGAAGGCCGAGACAAACGTTCCTGGGATGAATGCAGGATCCACTGAGTGCCTGGGTTCATCAAGGGGCTGGGTCCATACTCCTTGTTTGGCCGTGGGTTAGTAATTTCTCTGACCTCATCTATAAAGTGGGCAAAACAGCAGAAGAGAGCTATAGTAACAAGAAGTCTATTGTACAACCCAAGGCGTTAAGCTTTGCTGATGTTCATATTATTGTTAATAAACTTTTCTCTACCTATAACCTTTTATTTGAGTAAAGCTGCAGCCCATACTTTGCTCAAAAGAAGAGTATTTTATATTATGGGAAAAGGAATTTTTTTTTAAATCCTCTCCTTTCCTTAGAATACCTGGAGTCTGTTTTTTGAACCTAGAAATTAAGTAAGTTCATGGACTTAAAAGCAAAAATACAATTATGTCACATCATGCCAAACAGGTGGATGAGTCTTGCATATGACTTAAAAAGCTGTCAGAACCAAACTATTTATTTTTTAGTCTACTCAGGATTCAAGGCCAGCTTGCAAATCACGATTCATGTGCTGGCTCTGAACCCAACAGTTGGTAAGCTGGGCTTCAGTAAGATCTTATTAAGGAGAACTGCCTTCCTCCGCCCCCTGCTCATCTCTGTCTTCACTCTCACTTTAAATCACAGGGATATGCAACTTGCACGTAATTTTTGTCTTTATTATGCATGATGCAACATTTAGATTTTCACTCAATCTTGCTGAATGAAAATAGTCTTCCTTCGATATATAAGGACCCACTTTACAAGAGACATAAGAGAGAAACTAGAGTGCAGTATAAGAGGTTCTGTCAGATAGCTTCATCCAGAAGAGTCACTCCTGAGTAGGCTACAGTTCCTAGAACATTAGCAGACATTCAAACTTTTACATCCATTCAGTACTGGACTTCCAGAGACTTTGAGAGGTATGATAATACCATATGCTATTCATAGTGCATCAGCACACTTACTTGCATGTGTGTCTGGTCTGTTGTTTACCAATACCTTGCATGAACTGCCTCATCTACTTCTCCCACCCGTTCCAGTTCCCCTGACTGACCTCCCTGCTCACTGAAAAGCAAACTGGTATTGCCACAGGATATTTGCCCTTGCCATTACTTCTGCCTAGATCATTCTTTGTGTGGCTTCCTCGTTCCATCATGCAGGTCTTAGCCAAAATACCACTATATAGAGAATTACTTTCGTTTCACTTCTTTGAAATAGCACCCTTCAGCTTGTATCCATAACACCTATCTAATTAATTGCTTTCATAGAAATTACCACCATATCTCAATGCTTTGAATGTATGGAGGTGACAGTGACAACAATGGCAGCCGATGTCGTTGAAATAATTTACCTTACGTTTTCCAAAAAACAGGAACACACACCTGCCACAGAGTTCCATTAGGAGGTACAAATCACTGTGACAGGAGACTCGAGACCAGAGCATTTACTGGATATTTTGTGGGACAGGTGGACCAGAATGAGCATATCTGGCTTGTTTAGTGTTCATAATTTCAGCAGGCTTTGGACTATGGAAATGGTCTGGTACCTGCCCTGGGATGATTTAGGCAGGAAAAAGATAGACTTGGTTGTCATAATTAGATGAAGGGAATGATCAAGTTTACAGACTTGGAATTCAAGGATTGCTATGAAAGACATATATTCCCATGACCTTTGCTGCTTTTAAGAATTGGCCGTCCCTGGAAGTACACACTATTTCCTACCAAAAAGATTTTTAAGGTATCAAAACATCACAAAAAAAATACTCTGAGTGCAGACTGTTTGATATACACTCCTATATGTATGTGTGTGCTTATTTTGCCCAGTTAGTCCATTACAAGGTCCCTTAGTCACTTTTCCACTGCTGAGATGCAATACTCGACACCCAAAGATTTTAGAAGGGAAGGTTTATTTTAGCTCATAATTCAGAGGTCTCAGTCCAAGCACAGCTGACCCAACAGAAATGGCAGATGGGAATAGCATGGAAAAAAACCAAACCAAACAAAAAAACAAAGCCACTCATCCCATTGCAACCAGGAAGCAGAGAGAGAGAGAGAGAGAGAGAGGGAGAGAGAGAGAGAGAGAGAGAGAGAGAGAGAGAGACAGACAGAGAGGAGGGGAACTGGGGACAAGAATATGTGCTTTTAGACCATGCCCCAACAACTCATCTCTCCAACCAGGCCCCAACTCTCAACAGCACATAACATCATCAGTGGATCAATTAACTAATAAGTGTAGTGCACTTGTGATTCAATCACTTTACAAACATGGGAGTGTTTTGAGCATATTTTAGGTCCAAACCATCACAGAAGATAAGCCTGCTAAAGATTGTCTTTAGTGTTCCTCAGTATGTAGCCAGTGCTTAAGACTACGTCCAGCATTTAGAACGTTGTCAGTACATATCTGTTGCATGCCTGAAGTAATAGGAGCTACATGATCTTCATATTTGGATGTTCCTATCCCACCCTATCCTTATATTTTTGCTAGCACACAGTAAAGAATACCTATTAGCTGTCATTAAAAAAAAAGAAAGACTTGGATTATATTGACCTGAAAGTACTAATACACATTTTAATTCATGTTGTTTAAACTAGTTTCACTATGTGTATTCCTTCATCACAGGTAAGGTAGTTGGCACAAAAAAATCATGAATTTTGGTGGGAGGGAATAAATAAAATAGATCAAAACTTACCCTCAATTTAATCAAAGACTAGCAGTGGCATCTTCAAATATGAAGCATGACACATTAGGGATTTTAATGGCCTGGATTCTGCTATTTAAATGAACTCTTTTCAATAAGAATACAATTCACCAACATGTTAAAAGCATTTATCTCTACACCAAACTATATGTATCCTTATACTTTTTAACAGTTTCCATATTTTCTACAAAATGTGTATACATTAAATGAGAATAAAAATTATTTACAAAAATTGGCAGTTTGTTCTATTTTATTTAGGCTTTCCCATCAGAATATGACAATTGATTAATAGACCTAAAAAAGCAGCCTAAAGTTTGCATCATTTTTTTTAGCTTTTACTTTATTCATGTCTCAGGAAAAAAAAAAGTGGATTCCTAAATTATCCTTCATGATATCTATTCAGAGTTTCAATTAACTCTAAATAACAACAGGATAGCATGTTACCATGTCATGTGGGAACAGAAAATAACCTGATGTATTCCCCATGTCGTCCTATCGATGTCAGCTCTGCCAATGTTCCTTACTGACGTCCCCAACACTGACATTACCCTTTCATTGATGTCACTGAGTCAGGAAGCTGAAAAGCTGTTGCAAAATGACTGTTTCTATTGCAAAGGTTTAAAACTTTAGAGATGGAAAGGTTAAAGTTAAAAATATGTATTTTAATTTGAACAACAGATGGCCTTGGAGTGACTACAAGGCTGAATTAACTCTCGAGGCTCTATGGCAGTTTGTGGAAAGAAAAAATAAAAAAGACAACCAAAACCCTTAAAAAGCCCACACTGAAACACACAGCTCAAGTGCTAGTGACATCAGCAGGATCTCTCTGTTGAATTAGAGTCCTGAATTTGTCTTCAGAGCATCTGTTATCCTCCAGATAGAATAATCTTCTATGAAATTGTATTGCATACTTTCACTGATAAATATTTCCAATTATCAGAGCTTCTACCTCATAGCTGTCCCATCTCTTGAAGCCTCTGTGGCTCCCAGAGCTCCTGAGATACACAGAGGAATCTTTTAAAATCCACAGTAGACCTGCTCTTTGACAAGGTGTGTACTGTCTGAGATTGAGTTCTATGGAGAAAGACTGAGGGTGGAGAGTTGCTTCAGAAGGCTGATTAAGAAATACTCTTGGGAAATCCAACCATAAAGTGATTTCAAAAGTACAACTGAGCAGGAGAAAGAGGCCTAGAAACCTTTCCAGTTCTAACTCAGGCTTTAGCCATGTTTCTCTCACCCTTCAAGCTATCATCCTCTCTCTCCCTCTGCTCCTCTGGTCTTGCTGATCTTTGGAACAGAGCAGGCATACCTCCACTTTGGGGTGTTTCATGTTTTTCCTCCTAGGACAATGCTACCTGGATATTGAAAGAGCTGCACCCTCTCCCGATTTCTTCCATGTCGTTGCCCAATAGTAACTTCCCTAGTGAGGTAGCCACCTTACTTAGAGCGTTAAACTCCAATCTCAATATTTCAGAGTCATTTCTCTTATTTCGTATTTCTTCTCGGCCCTCTCTACAGTACTATATATAGGTATATGCTTACTTAATTCATGCATTGTCCCTTATAAGAATGAGCTTCATAAAAGCAAGACTCTTTGTCCTAGCACCAAGATCAGTGTCTGGCAGATGGTAGACGCATAAGTAACTATTGAATGAATGGATAGGGAGGCTTTGGGGGTTTTCTGGATGGCTTAGTTGCTAGATAGGAAATCTGTGTTACTAAGCAGAAAATCTTTTTTAAATTTTGAGCATGCTTAGTGAACAGGTTTTTAAAATTTATTATGCCATTATCTGAATTTTAAATAAACATAATTAGTTTTGTGTACTAAAACAGGAAAGCTTTCCAAAGCTCTTGAGGTATTTTCCCCAGGGCTACAGAGCCTCTGCTCTTGTGTCTTCTTCCTGTGTTTTATAGGTTTTCTTTTGTTTCTTCACTTACTAATGGGATTTTGGCTTTCAGTGTGCCTGACTTTTTCAGTCCATCCAACTAAATGGCTAAAGACAGTGGCCTAGAATATCACAGACAGGAAAGCTGGGAGATTCTCTGGTCAGCTAGAAAGAGTAGGGGAATGGAAGAAGTCAGGAGATGTGAATTCTAACACAGCCAGCGAAAAGTTAAGTAATGGAAGGAGGAGAACTGAACAGCAAAGCTGTTATTTTATTTGATTCACAATGTAACTGGTTTCTGTTGTTATTTCCAGTTTACAGTTAAGTAAACCAATCTTTGGGAAATTAATTGGCTCAAGATCAGGTGGCTTGCCTATAATAGATCCAAGATTGATTCCAACTACTATACTCTTTCTACCATATTGAAATGGAGCATTAATTTATTCACAAGAAATGGTAAATACACTACTAAATCAGCAAGACTGAATTCAAAAGAGAGCCATATCCCATGGGTTGAATGCCTGCAAAAACAGTGGTTAAGAGAGTGGGTAAATATCAAGCCAACTGAGGTTCAAGTATAGACCTTATAAATACCTAACTTTCCTTTTTCTGAGCCATGGTTTCCTTGTATTATAAAATGGGGACAATTGTAATAATACAAAGCCAAACGTTGGTTGTGAGCTCTTAGATAATAATGCATGTAAAGCAATTTATGTTAGTACCTCATGTATAATAAGCACTTAGTAAGTGATCACTTTAAACTTATTACTATTGTCATTGTTACTTTATTGTGTGCTATGACTAAATGTTTAAATCACCAGTAAAACTCGTATGTTAAAATCCTGCTCCTGCAAGAAGGTATATTTGGAGGTGGGGCCTTTGAGAGGTGATTGTATTATAAGGACAGTCTCACCAGCTGGATTATCCCACTTTTAGAAGGGTTAAAATAACTCTGGTTTTCCTTCCATTATGGGGACGCACAGGACAAAGTTACCACCTATGAACTGCAAAGCAGGAGGCCAGCAAATATCAGATCTGCCTTGACCTTGGACATTTAGCCACTAGAAGTGTCTGAAATAAATTTCTGTTCCTCATAAGCTATTTAGAATATGATGATGTTTTTATAGCTGCTCAACAAGACGTTTGCCTTACAGCATCACTGAAGTTGGTGAATAGGTCCTTCCCCTCGGCACCAGACACCAATAAGGAAGCTGTGGGTCATTGTGTAGAGGTGACTGTGAAGGTCGCAGGGCCATGAAATGGACATAGGGCAGCTATAAATACTGAAATTAAAGGAAAGGAGATATTACTGGGATGCACATAAATATGTACAGAAAGTCACAGTGTGGCTCCAGCCTTCTAACCCAGAAAGGACGAAGCTCCAGAGTGGCCTGGGCATCTTGCTGCTGTCACCGGAAAGCTGTCAGCCTGGGCCTCTGCCAGACAGAATGGCTATGAGTGGTGCCTTGTTAGGCAGAACATTATTTGGATTGGATTACATGGTTGTAAACTGATCAGTGCATTTTCATGTGCTGTCAAGCATCTGAGTTCAAACATTTGGACTCTTTTAATAAGATTAGCAACTCGGCCCCATCCTATAATTTTCCCTTCTCAGAATTCCATTCAGAATCCTTTGGAGAAATGTGTCCTCAGGAACTAGGAGGATGGCAGGGTGCCTTGCATCTTCTTTTTCTGAAAAGGCCTATATGCCTACCACGCAAAGCCACCTGTGCATATTAACTGAGCCCAAAAGTGTGCCCAGGGTCAAGGAAGTAATAGTGAGGACGGCGGGGGCGGGGGGGGGGGGCGGATAAGTGATTATTTTTGAATGGTGGATCTTCAAACAAGTATGCTTGTAATTCAGCCATCAATTGAGGACCTTGTTCTTTCCACAAAGCCCAAGAGTGATAAGTGGCCATATATATCTAACATTATGGGGTAGAATTGTACAATTATACAGTGACCAAGGGGATGGGATAAAGTTTACAAAATTGCACAGATCCTTTACTAATTTTGAGAACTTGGTGAAGTGACTTAACATTTCTAAACCTTATTAGTCTCCTTTCTTTAAAAAATGAAATGATTGCCTAGTTGTGGCAAGTGAATCTGAGCCAATTTGCTTCTTCACAAATATTACTTCCTCTAAAGATTGTTGCTAGGTTTCCATCTTGTTTTTTTTTT
>PVKB01007386.1:0-36417 GCA_004027205.1 Ctenodactylus gundi | reverse complement strand
CCCCGCTAAGCTGCAAGCAATTTTATAAGCCCCACAAGCCTATCATATCTCACTACGTGGCGCTTTTAGATAGGAGCCTGCACATGAGGAGATCAGTCGCCAGTCCGCGATTTCCACATATGGAGTTGTTTATCACATTTTATTAGGAGGTGTGGCTGCCACGCAGGTGCCATCCTTTGGGTGCGGCATCTAATCCTGCCCCTTGGCCCGTTGCCCGGCGCCATCTTAGGGTTCGGCTCCCCACAGGGGTCTGTTGACAGAATGACAGGATTCAAACTGGATGTTTAAATTATCGATTCTCATTTCCAAATTTTTTTTTGAGGAGCAATAGTAGAAAACAAGAAAAGTAACCGGAACTGTTACCTGACTTAACTGGAGTAGCAGAAGGTAGGTTTCAAAGTTATTACTGGTAAGTATCTTCCTGAAGCTATCCCATTATACAGCATCAAAGGAAACACATCAACAATCATTTATGGCTTCTTACCTACCCACACATAAAACATACACACACCACGCACTACTCTGTATGCTATGTGTGACACATGTTTCATGCCTTCCCTTTTGGAATAAATAAAATAATCCATAATTATACTATTTTTTCTTATGTAATATAAGAAAGAAAGATATTTTATTCTATTACCAAAGTATATGACTGCTTTCTTATTGATTGGTTGAGACATTTTATAAAGTCTGTTTGAAAAAAAATGGTATATTCTACCAAAATAAACACACACATGCAGGTTTTTACACTACAAGTTATTTTACATGAAGACTTCTGAATTGGTTCAGTCTTTTAAAGTTGGAGAACAATTTAAAATTTAATATAAAAATTAAAAATTAGTTTAAAAGTATGTTAAGGCAGAGATAAAATTTACAGCTGTTCTTTTAAAGCCAAGAATTTGAAAGTCAATATTGAAAGGTATCCTAAAAATTATGCGAACTAATTATAAGTATTTATATGCTGCAATACTACTATCTTCTCCCCTGTGTGTCACATTAACTAATGTTTCTCACATCCCCTCAAAACATCATTTAGATTTATAGTAACATTTATATATTATTTGAAAAAATGTTTTTTAAAATATGAATGCTCTCATTGAAAGTAATTAATTAGTATTATCTAATTCCTCTCTGTGAGCAATTGTAGACATTTCATTTGAAGTGTTCGTCCATTACATGTAAATTTGCAAATTTGTATATATATTATCATTAAATTTGCTTATTATTTTAATTTATATGTCTCATATTGAACACAGATTATTCATGTTTGGTGTCTGAGCCTTGTTCTTTTTTCTTGATTAGAATTTTATTATTTTTATTAAAAACATATTTTGTGTGTTCATTTTCTTTATAGTCTTAGTTTTGTTAAATTCTATAAATTTGAGTTCTTTTTTCATTTTTGGTTTATGCTTAATTTGTACTTTTTCATGATTAATATTTATATAATTTTTCTTTTTTGATGCACCCACTTATGAAACTTATATAATAATATGTAACTATAGAATATATGGCTTGAAATTAAGGGATTTTAAAAATTGCTACTTGAAGTTAGAATGAACACATGACTGTATTGAATCTGTAACCTCTAAGTCGGGAACATTTTCTTCCACAGTGATTTTATGTATTAAGGTAGACTGAAAGGTTACTCAAGTGTCGATATTATAATGTGCTTCTGTGCATCCTGGCACTTGCTGCCCTGCCCCTCCTGGCTCATTCTTCCCTTAATCCCAAACCTAACACCCTCATTCTGGGAAAGAATGAGGTAGTTGGAAACCATGTTTACCTAAAGGTCATAATAAACTTCTCACACTCTGATAGAAAACAAAAACAACAACAATGACAAAAACCCTTTGCTCTGTTGTGAAATCTTCTGAACCCATTGACAAGATAATGCTGATTAAAAGAAACTTGGGAAAGATGCTTAATTGCTAATCCCTAGAATTGGCTTCTGTAATCCTACTCACTGCTCTGCACCCTTTTGATTACCAATACAAAACTTCTAATGAAAACATGATACAAACAGATGGACAGATCTTGTAAAAATAGAACGTAAAATTCGTAAAAACCACACACTATAGCAAAAGATTGGAATCTTTGGAAAACATAAAGGGATATTATCTTTTTAGGAAATCTTACTCTAATAATGATTTCATAACATATAATCAATTCACTGTGTTTTTGCATTTCTATTTTCTTAATTCAGCTT
Organism: Ctenodactylus gundi; assembly: GCA_004027205.1. Classification (NCBI taxonomy): domain Eukaryota; kingdom Metazoa; phylum Chordata; class Mammalia; order Rodentia; family Ctenodactylidae; genus Ctenodactylus; species Ctenodactylus gundi. The sequence goes on along the minus strand of PVKB01007386.1, from coordinate 34,211 downwards.
TGAAATAATTGATATACAAGTTTTTAACTAAATAAAATAAAACTTAAAGAGATAAAATTATAAATATAGTCTTTTTTGTTCCTTGGTCTGCTGAACAATCTGTCCTTAGTTTTTTGACAAAAGATAGGCTTCCTCCTAAAAATATAACAAAAAGTTCACATACACACACACGCGCGCACACACACACACACACACACACACACACACACACACACACACACATTCATTGTTGCACACAAGGTTTACTATAAAATGCTATGAATATCAACAGGTTTACATTCAATTAAATGGGATGTTCATCTTACCTTCCTAAATTTCAGATTAGGTGATATATTATTTACTCAAAATGTTTAGAAAAATCATTCCTACAATCAATGTTAGTTACTTCATTTGACTATAAAAATTTGCAATGCTATCTTTGGTAGCAATATTTCTGCCACACTTTATTTTAAATTCAACTGTCTCAAATTACTTATTAGCATGACTTATACATGGCCACTTGAATATGTTTATAGAAAAAGGCATTTTCTGGAAAAATTCTCCAAACTGTTATGATCTGTCATACGAGAATTGATAAGAACATAGCCTGGAGTTCTATTATCCAGTTATACTTTTGCTCCTTCACAGCAAAAGTTACCACTTTTGCCTTCCCCTTTTCAGTTGTGATGTGCAAAAGCTTCAACCACTGTCATAGTCCAACCAGTCATGATCTTTGAGAAGCCATACGTTTTCCTGGGTTAAGCAAAGGAAATTGTTAAAGACCTGATGACTTTCTCAGCTCAGGTAGGAACGTGCTTCATTGAGTATGGGAAGGACAATCGGCATGAGTTTACCAGAAATGAGGATTTCTGATTTGCTCTCTCGACCAACTCACTGAAGAGTGTTGGAGCAGTTGTGTTGTTTTGCTTTATGAAATGTGCTGATCGTAATGTTTAGATAAGAGCATGAATCATGTTTGACTAAATTGCTGCGAAGCAAAGGGAGATGGCAACAAATACGGGAACATTTTGTGAACAAGATGCTCCCCGTGTTAAGCTATTTCCTATGTAAATTCTTCTTCCTTGGCAATGCGATTCTGCTGCATGTTAAACTGCGACTGTTCCATAGCATTTTCTGGTCTGTCGGGGCCCTTACAAACATTATTTTAACAACAACAAAACTGAAAATGGAGACAGAAAATACAATTCATATAAAAATATTGTTAGCCAGTAAGAGACTCAGGGCTGCCACTCAGTCTAATCTCCTGTTTAGTTTTCTACTTAACCCTTACATTCTGCACTCAAATAGTCTATTTTAGAGAAATATGTAGGAACATTCGTTTCATAATGTTTTAATTTTCACAATAAATTAATTGGATTACTTCTGTTTTGAAAACATGTATGAAAATAAAAGTGAAACAGACAGGGATATTTTTCTAATGCATATTAGCGTTAGTTTCCAAGTAACTTTTTTTCCCTTTTAAAAATTAACTACTGTATTTTGTATAAATGGTGTGTTTTTACCACAGCAATAAAATTTTATTTAACTTAGGTGCTGCAGCTGTCAGCTACGTGCAAATCTAGCTACTGCAGCGATATGGAAACTTCTTCCTGAAATCTTTAAAAATACTCCCGAAAATTCATATTTATATCCACTTAAGAAAGTAGATGAACAGAATCTGCCTCATGTAATTGGAGGAAAAAATCAATAAGATTCTCTTATCAACTGTCCTCATTGTTTTCTGGTTATTGTTAGCACAGAAAGTATAAAGGGAAAACTAGTTCTACTTTTTAATTTGTTCTATTTATTTTCAAAAATTGTATTTTCATTCCTTTATAAAGTAAAGAAAAAGGTTTTGCTCATTCTCCACTCAGATCCATCATTCCAAGTGCTAATTGAAGTTTAAGTCAGCCATTCTCCTATGTGTAATCCATTTTCAAAGGTATGTTAGTGATGAGGTTGTAAAATTAAGCTCTTATTTTATAGGACGCTGGGGTTTGGAAAGACTAGATCATAACTTAAGGCCACTGAGTCAAGGAGCAAGACAAGTTGGTCTGCCACACTGTTTTTGATAACGTGGATATTTCTATTAAAAGCATATCTTTGATACATTCAGAAATTTTAAAATTAAAGACATTTAGAATTTAGTGATATCTAATTCACTCCCTGTTATTTAAAACTAATAAATATTACAGACAACGCTCCAGGTAAGTTGAGTTTGATTCTCCTCCATTCTGAGACCCATTGTAGAGTCAAAGCCAAAAACCACCAATTTGCAGCCACAGAAGTTCAGCTGCTCACAGCAGCAAAGGCCAGAAGAGGGCGCACGGGGGTCAGGTCAAAAGACAAGATGAGCTGGCAATTATTTTAACTTTGCACCTCACTAAGTGCTATCCCATAGATAGAAACAGAGAAATAGTTTAGGTATAATACATTACACTATTTGATATATTTACAATTTGTGTTGGCCACAGCAATCCTTTCTAATCAAAATTTGAATTAAATTATCTGCATGGAATTTCAGTCATAACTGCAAATACCCAAATGAAAATTATGATTTCAGAATTTAGAAAGTCTTTGTATGTCAATTTCAGAATCTTTAAACATAATCTTACTCTATGTCTATCTGAAGACAAAGTTCTAATAAGTTTACTGAATGTAGCCTCAAAGTCAATGAAACGATTGTGGGAAGAAAATGCAAAATGGTTTGTATGGGGCAAGAAAAATGCTTTAGTTGGGAAAACTGGCATGCATCTATAATCTCAGCTTCTAGGAGACTAAATAACAAGGAGGATTGTTTGAGCCCAGGAGACGGACATCTGCTTGATCATTGTAGAAAGATTTAGTCTCAAAACAACAGCAAAAAACAAACAAACAAACAAACAAACAAAACAAAAACATTTTAATCTACTGTTGTGGTTTTACTCAATAATGACTTTTTTATCATGTAACTCAAACATATACAGCATCATCTTATAAACCTAATCTTGCAAAATCTTGTGATACAGTTTTTCCCCATTTTATTGATCTGTATAAGCACAAAATTTAAGGTTTACAATGAAGTTGACCATTTTGTGTACATACGTATCTTGTCAAGGTGACAAGGACTTTCTGACTCTCCTTTTGTCGCTCCTCCTACCCCTCCTTCCCTCCCTCCCTGCCCTACACCCCTGTTTCACTTTGTTTTTTAAGTTCCATAAGAGTTGTGATCTGGGTTTCTCATATCAGAGAGACCGTTCGATGCTTCACCTTCTGCTTCTGACTCACTTCACTAAGCATGATGTTCTCAAGTTTCTTCCATTTGCCTAGTACAATTTTTAATGGCCGTCCTTATCAAAATTATGTATGGTTCTCAAGCAAATGTAAACAGTTTTAAATTGCTTAAATTTTATTGTATCGTTAAAAAATGAGTGTGAAACATTTCTTTCCAAAAGTAAATAAATCATTTCTTTACATAAGATTGAAATGGATTCTTCAATTCCACAGAAAATAGTGTTAAGTTTGTATTTGGAATTCAGACGTTTTAAGCTTATTTCCAATTAAATAAAAAAAGTTATGTGACATAATGAGATCAGGATCAACCTACACTACAGCATTTTTAAAAGTTTTTTTAATGTTGATGAGAAGGAAGAAAGTACAATGAGTGCTGTCATCTAATCAAGATGCCCTGTTCTCTCATTTTAAGTTTAAATCAGTAAATAGATTTCTGTATCCCTGCCTTCTCTGCTTATCTGGAGGTTATATTCAAATTTTTAGCTTCCAAAAACTCAAGTACACATCAAAAACCCAGAGGCATGTCCCATCCATCACCATAGTTTTTATCTTCAACAAAAGCATGTATTTTTCCTAATAAGATATTCATGGAATCTGCTAAATTTCATTTACGAAGTCCTAGATTAGATCAAAATATGGCGGTAGACTTGAGTCAAGCAGATGACTGCACAAAGAATGAATGATTTGAAGCCAAATACATTATAGTATTCAATGGCTTACATTTTAAATAGAGAAAGGAAAGCCATATCTATAATTTCATTCAGTGAGCTTTTAAGCAGCGGTGCATGCTGGTATTTATGGTTCAAGGAATACGGCTACGAAACTCTCATTTGACAGGGTTTGGGACGCCATCCCATTTCTGATTGATTGAACTTTAAGGACAGATGGACCTCTCATAAACAATGAAAACGCTGAGGACAACGGAACTGCTACCTGACGGGGGGAAATGTGTCAGAATGCTCCCAAGATAATTATATGTAGAAGCACCGAGGTTTTTATTTTTTGTTTTTATAAATGCTGTTTGTGTTGAGGCTTTCAAATCTTTTCTCATTATTTTCTGAATAATTTTTAAAGGAATTCCAGTGCCTCGGCAACCTGTTAAGATTCGGAAAGATTTTGTGGTTTAGAAGTCCCTGGATATACTAGGCACATAATGAATTGTCCCCTCAATGTGATAAATTATGGATTAGAATAATGGACATATCAATCAGAGGAACCGTGCAAGTGGAACACAGCTTTTGGCGAAGCAAGGTCTGTGTGTTTACATTCATCACCCAGGCGCAGTGACTTTGATGTAGACTTTTGAGAGGCATTTATTAATCATGATTTCATTAAAATTTTTGGCAAACAAATGGCTTTTTATTTGTCAGAAATGCTGCTGATGATATACTGCTGGTGTCCAAAAACGCTAATCTTCTTTTTGCTACATAACCTTCTGTGCGGTTGTGAGGCACGAGCCTGCAGGGGACATCATACTTCAGACTGCCAGGAACGTCTTGGGGTTGCACCTAATCAGATGGCATATTTGGTGCAACGGGATGGTGCGTTCGTGTCAAGTACAATTCTGTTAGGGGTTTGCCTCATACCCCTCATCTGAGTTCTAGCTTCTAGAGGAATGAACGAGAAGCGGGCATTGAATGATTAATGGTACAGAGTATAGGTGTTTTCTTATGTTTGAAGAATTATGAAAATTTGAGATTTGAGCGAAGTACTCAAAATATTCAAGTGCATTTAACTTTAAGACATGTCCTTCAATCTGCAAACATAAATATTCATTGTGGCACTAACCATAAGCAAGTCATTCTGTGGACAAAAAAATTAAACTTTTATGTGTTCTGTAAATTCAAAGAATTTTGAAGGTGCTCTGGTATATATATGGCATGAAAAACTGAGAGACTATGAAAATACATTACATGCTAGAAAATTCCTAGAAGTAATAATGTAGAACAAGGCTAAAAAAGAAAACAGATGATTTATTTTTTGGTGTTTGGAAATTATTTAAGTGTGTTTTAAGCTCATTTCTGCTTAGAATGTCAACATGGCAGGTTTTTTTGATTTTTTAAAATTAGTAATATTATTTTCATTTGCTGAAAAGTATATAAAGAATGAACAAGTTAATTTCTGGTTGAAGAGTGTGGACTACATATAGTTTTGTTTGTTAGTTAAAATCTTGTAAGGTAACTAAGGTACTAAGACTCCTAATTGACAATTTGAGTCACCAATCTAATATTAGTTATTTTCCTCAGTTAAATAGAAATGAAATTGACTGAATCTCAAGTCCATGATTTTCGCCACAGAAAGGAAAGCCAAATGCCAACAAAATTCCTGGAATTTATCAAATGAGAAGGGAAGGAATCCTAATATCCACATTCTGTTTGTGAACACTACCTGTTTTTGTCTTTCATTCTCTGTGGTTGACCTACCTAAAGTAGATAAGTTTCTTAGTAACTTGTTTTGGATAAGATCGATAGGGTCAAATCATTGTGTAATAAATTTTTTACATAAAAATCATGGAAAGTTAAAAGTAACTATGAAAATAAAGTTTTGCTTTCCCAGTCATACTCATTTATATATTTTGGATTTATAAAGTAGGTACATATACCACTGTGATCTTAAAAGTAAATATACTGTTTTAAAAAGAGCCAGAAATCCTACAATCAAGTCCATGTAAAAAGCAAACCAATTGCTCAGATAATTGAAAGGATTGGAAATAGAAGAAGAAATAAAGATAAAATGAACCGCATAAAGGATAAAAACAGAAAGCATTATTAGACAAAAGAAGAGCTTATTACAGAATTGGAAATCACAAGTAGATCCCTTGGCCATATGTCTGTGCTTCCAGGTGTTTCTTCTAAATCAATTACTAGTTCGGATGGTTGCATACCCTGGTGTTTGGTCTATGTCAAACTATTTCTTTTCCTTTGATGTCAAAGGTCATTGGTGAGGGAAAATTGTATGCTTTATCTTAGATCTCCCTTCTCCTAGCAAAGAACTAAATCATGACAAATAAAATTGCTTAAATTTTGCTAATTGGAGATCAAAGAGAGCCTAAAAATGTACTCACAAGGCATAATGTTATGCAAAGAAAATTAAACCATGTAATTAGACAGAAATCGTTTAGTAATTACAGAATAATGGAACTCAAGTCTCCTAAGGAAGACCTCCGTCAAAATGATATTAAAATACAAAATGTAAAGTGAAAATATCCATAATAATAAAAATAAAATTTAGTCGTGCACAAGGAAATTATAATAGCGTTTTAATAATTAAAATTTCAAATAAACCTGGTCTTTATAAAACAGATAAAAAGCATTGCTTTAAAAAAATCAGCTAAAGATTATTAAAAGAGAATCAGAGAAAGATGTTTTTTTTTTTTCATTTGAAAAGTATTCGTGAGTGTTGGGTATTTAGCACAGCAGTAGAGCACCTCCCTGGCAAGCGTGAGACCCAGGCTTCGGTCCTTAGCATCAATCAATCAATCAATCAATCAATACATAAAACATAAAATATGTCATTCTGACTCATAACTCTAACTCTCTAACTTCCCAATTTTAACCTACTATCACTTGCACTACATTATCAAACCATTGATGAAGAGGAAGAACTTTGCAGAGAAAGACAAGAATGGAGTTTGATTCAATGGTAAACATTCATTTATTTGTTGAATTTTTTGTTAAATTGACTTGATATAGTATGCAATATTTAAATAAAATAAATTGTTTAGTATGGTAAATATTTAAATTCAAAATCGTTAAACTGTTTCACTTCTTTCTACCATCAATATATAAACAAATAGTATTCATATAAGAGAATTAACATTGAAAATGCTGTTTTTCTTAGTTGTTTTTTTAAGGCAAGGTCCTGTGGTACAGTTCAGACTGGTGCTAAACTTACTACGTAGCTCAAGCTGGCCTCCAACTCACTGCGACGCTCCTGCTTCAGCCTTCCTCGTACTGGGAGTGCAAAAACTGCAATTTTTAAAAATAAAACTTCCAAGCTTGCAGCATGCTTGCAACATAATTTTTGTGTAGAATTAATCATAAAATTAAAACATATATTTTACTAACCACATATTGTGTGATTTAGTTCCAGATTAAAAATAAATGTGAAACTAACTTTAACATGTTAAACAAAACTGACTTCGTCAAAAACATGTATATTACCCTAAAATCAGGAACAGTGAACTCCAGGTTATTTGAAAGAATGTACTTCTTTTCCTAAGGCAGAAAATGCACTTTATCTCTACTGCATGCATATTTGTTTTTGGCTCATATCCTCAAAATAGTCTGCGTAGGCCTTGTTCCATTTGCTTGGTTCATTTAAGGTGAGAAGAGTTTCTCGTGTCAAGATAAGGACTATTTTAAATCTCCGGTCCAGGACTGAAGGAGAGAGAAAATCATCAGCCCAAGTTTTTCACCTTGGCTTTTGAGGAGGAAAAACGAACCTGTTAAAGAACCTTAAGTTTACACCAGGTACGTGCACTTAGAGTCCTATGCTGTGGCAAGACAAAAGAGCATGAGCTCCAGAGAGTGCAGGGAAGTTGTGACCTATGTATCTGTCCCAAGAGCTTGTAAGACAGGACCCATCATGTAGTGTAGAATCTCGAGGGTAGAGCCAGGTTCCTACCCCTGAATGCAAAAACTCCCATGTAAATTGGAGAGTAAAATGCTTCATGTTTTAAGGACATTGGTGTTTCAAGAAATATTTTATCTTATTCTAATGTATACAAGTTTGGGAAAATGATGTATATGACTCCAACATTACAGACCTCAGAGCCCATTGTTCTTTCATTCTATTCAGCCATTCAACCTTGGAAAGACATTTATTAAATTTGCTTTTTATTTAGGTCCTTAATTTCATAATGGAAATAAAGATGGTAACCTATAGAAAACTCTATTTTTGCCCTCATGAAATGTAATATGGGAATTGATTTGATAATTACTTGTATTATAGCTACTAAGTGACACTTTTAAAAATAGTTGTATTTAATAGTTGTACCTCAACCCGATGTTGCATTAAATCACCACATTCAGAAACTCCTGATGTTTTTCTTTTTTTTTTTCTGCCCCTCAGGCTATTTTCAAAAGTAAATCTTGAGACTAATCAGGGTATTATGCTCCAAGCTTTAAATTATAGAAACTTCCGTTTCTTAAAGTCAGAGTGTTACTATGCAATTAATCTACTATTTAAGCCTATATTTTATCGGTAAAGGCTTTGGCTCCATGGAGGTTTTATCCACTTATCAAACGATTGATTTCTTCATCAAGAAAACAAAAAATGGTGGGGCATGAAGAATAACATTTTGGGGGATATTGCTTTCCTCAAGACAAACAAGAATGCAAATTATGCAAATTAAAAGCATGTCCCAAGTTTTTTTTATTTTCCTTCACAAATTATGGTGGTGGACACAAATTCCCCCAGCTCTCCACAATGAAAATTTAGTCACTGTGAATCAAATAAAGAAAGAAAACATCCAAAGAGCCATTTTCAGATATGCAATTTTGTCTATAAACCTTTCAAATCGTGTAGAAAGAATGATCTCAGAGTCGCAAGTAATAATTTTGCAGTTAATTACTTTAACATTTAACTTAATTTTCTGTTTCCTTTTGCCCTGCAGATAATTACCTTAAAGTGGTCCTTTGCTTCCCCCTATTCCGTTCACCCCAACGTATAGAAACAAAGCAAAGATTCACGACTTTAAGGAACGATCTGATTATGGAGCTCAGAGGAACCACGCCTCCATTGGCTTCCCATTTTCCACTGAGTTCATCTTAGTCACATGACTTGACCTCGGTTTCAGCGCTGTGGGTGGCTTCCTATGCTCTAGTTCTTTGTATTTTCTTAGATGATGCAATCAGAGTATCTTAAGTGTTCCAAAGGAGAATATAGCTAAGTAGGTATAGCGTGACACATAGATATCAGTGTGAGTTTGAGATTAAACGCAAATCAAAGGACTTTGTTACTATCATGGAGAAAATAATAGAGGCACGCATTGACAGAATCGTTGCCAGAGAAGAGAGTGGAAGGAAATTATATTCAAATTTGTTTGTTTGATTTCCTGTCGCTAAACATACAGCGTGGGAACAGAACCCTCCCTTTGCACATTTCTTAGGCTTTCTTGGTGTTTCATGGAAAGGAATAGTAGCGAAGGAAATTGAAAAGTGTACTTGAAAGAAAATGATTTATTTCTTGTGATGCCCTTAATACTAAAGAACATCTGACCTAGAGTTATTCTCATAATGATAGCAGAAGAGAGCACTGCACAAATTATGAACATGATTCTATACTATTGGTGTATTATTATCTTTAATCTTTAAACTTTATAGTGCAGAACTAGTGCAGGCAGGGTAAGCAATGATCCCTGCCAGGCCAGGCTGGGCACAGTGTTTTATTGTACTGATTTTGCCAGTTTGGCAATAACCTGTGTGAAGAGACTTCCACTTCTCTAAACACTCAAAACTTAAAATAATTACATTTAAGTGATATTTTTAGAGAAGATTCACTTGGTTCTAAACATAGTTTATGAAGTATTACCTTCTGGAATTTTGCATATGCTCATTGTGGCAATTCATAATCATTGCTCTCATAAAATCATCAGGAACTCTAAAACCTAAATTCTTTTCTTTCTGAAATCTAATTTATGTCATCGAGACAAGTGACTTTCCTGGGAGTTCTTCTGTTCTGGTTACGAAAAATCTCTTGTCCTTATTTATTTATTTATTTATTTTTGCATAGAATGGCTTTACAAGTGCCCCTAAGTTGCACCATCTGAGACTGAAGGTTCTCATTCATACATAGAAGCTAAAAGAACTGACTTCGTAGAAATATAAAGAGAACTAGTTGTCAGCAGACTTCTGAAGAGTAGAAGAGAGGCAATGTGGAGGGATTGTGTACAATAGGAAAGAGTTTTCAAGAGGAGAAATATGCTTCAGTGTTCTAAGCACAGCTGGGTTGCTGTTGTTTACTGGCTATTTTATGAAGAACTGGAAGAGAGAAGTTCAAAAAGCTCCCAACACAAAAAAAGTGATAAATGCATAAAGATGCAACCTAAGTACCCAGATTCAGTCACTACAAATCATATTCACTCTTATAAAGATGTGTCAATAAAACAAAGATTCTGTTATAAGTTCCAGTGTCTCATCTCCATGAAGATTAAATTCAGAGTCTCTGGTTCATCCCCAATGTTCCTTTTTTCCCAAACTAGTCCAGATTGTTTTCTTTTCAGGAAAGTAATTTATAAACAACTTTAGACACATCATTGCATCCACCTGTGTACGTGCACACCACACAAATATGCAAAAGTAGAAAAGGAATAGGAAAATTTCAGTACAGTCTCCTTCTGGGGAAGAGGAAGTTGAAGAATGCACAAAGTACCTGATCCATTCAACTTATGAAACCAGAGTTTTCCAAATGTCAGTCTCCTTCCATTGCATGACTCTGTCATGTCACCATTCTCTAGGTTCGTTTCAGAAAATCGATGCCAACATGCTATGTAAGAAAATGTAGAATACCCTAAAGAACAAGTATTAGATGTTCTAGCCCTTCACCTGAAAAAACAAACAAACAAACAAACAAACAAAAACAAAACAACAAAAACCAAAGTCACACTTAGAAGTAAATAATACCTCAAACCATGGTTCTGGGAAAAATTTTTTGGTTTTGGGAGAACAAAATTTTGTTCATTCAAGTTTGCCTAGACTGTAATCTTGTCCTATGAAATTTTTTTCATCAAAATTCAATGTACTGTTCAATATACATTCTAGTTGTTTTTAGTTAAATGAAAATGATATATGTGATGAAATATTTTGCTTCTGGAAGAAGAACTTCATGAATAAGCTAGAAATGCAGTTAATTCTATTTTGGACATGAAAACTAGATTCACGATGCATTTTACATAACCTTCCCACTGCCTTCTCTGTCTATGTAGGCAGAGGATAGTACAGTAGGCTTTACCTACTTTCCACCATCTAGACAATAGCAGATGTGGTTGGACACAAGGTTTTTGACTGACTCAAAGTTATTAACCCGTGTTCAACTTATTTGCACTAACATTCAAGTATGAAATTAGTTCAGTGTTTTTGGTAGGATGAACACGATCAGTGTATTCATCTCAAAAAAGTCCCCTACATATATTTGTTATGAGAACTTAGCTGCAATATATCAGAACCAATTCATTATCCCCTTTTAGTATCTACTTGCAAGGATCTAGGCACAATTTTTATGAATGATGTGGTAAATTCTTAATACTATAAATTCTGCACATATTCATGAGTTTCCATATAGTTATTATGACATTGAAATAACTGTGACACTCTGTAAATACACACTCTTCCATGACAAAACACAAAATGAACATGGGAAATGCTTGAACAAGATAAATTTATCTCTAAGCAACAGCACAAGGATCATTATTTGATGCCACTTAATTATGTACATTGTCTAGCACAGAATTTTTAATTGAACAGGTGCCCTATCATTAAGGTAGGGAGTAGATATTAACATTATTAATTGTTGTAGAAACAAAACAACAAAACACTATTTATATCTATTTGAGATTATAATGCTGGAGGATGCAACAATGAAATATTTTGATTGCAGATCTGTGCATAAAACACAACAGGTTTTCAAGCTATGTCAAAATTTCCCAACAGTGCGCTGAACTGAAACACTTTCTCATTTTCAAAAACAATGAACAAAAATAAATTTCTCAGTAAATGATTGCTTAGATAGATAAATGATAAAAAGGTAATACAAAAATTAAACCTACTTTTTCACTTCATTTCTATTTGAGCTATCAGAGAGGAGTTCAAAATTCTTGTTAAGTATAAAACAGAAAATTTCAACCAATCCTGAATTGATCTTACTCTGGAAAGATAGAAAAACCCTGGCAGCACAGTAAGGAAAATTATTATAACCAACCGTATGGGCTGCTTGGCTTTGAAATGACCATACAAATAAATAGATAACCTATGTACTTTTATTTAGGAAGATAATATATATATATATATATATATATATATATATATATATATATATATATATATATATATACATGCTCATTTATCTTTCCTTGTAATATAAAATTTCATTAAAAATCCCCGCATTAACCTATTAATAGCTACATGTACATGTAATATTACACATAAGCACATATGCACTTCAATGTTGCTTGTTCTATTAGAAAAGAACTTTGAATTTTCCCAGAATGACAGAAACTTTGGTTAGAATTACAATTAAATGATAGAAATGGATTGTTTTTTTCTAGGCAATTTTAAGCAGCAGAGTATGCATTTTATTGGAAAAATGTCATTTTGTAGCTTAACAGGTTGTCCCATGCTAATCTTCCATATCATTTTAACAAGAATGCTGGTTTCAATAACTAGTGCGCTATTTAAATGCTAATGTAGATACCACTAGGAAGGTCTCAAAGATTAGGCTTTCTAAATGCTACAGCTATAGAACACTTGGCCTTTCCAAGATAAAGTTGCCTTACTTCAGTTGAAAAGCTACATTTATAAAAGGGAAATGAGTTTATCACTCTGTTGGTTCCTAATGTTATCAAATATTTATTAAGATTCAGCAATACACTAAGCATTGACAGAGGAAGAGTAATGTTTACTTTAACTCACCTACCATCTGAAGACTCTTGAATGAGGCACACATAGAGCTCATACCTTCTCTCAGGTGTTGCTTTTGAAAATATGAATAGAATTTCAAGTCACAACGACTCAGACTTGTGTCTGTTGGTTTATTATTTTGAAATTACAGAAAAACAGCTAAAATATACAGCCATGATAGCCACTTAAATTGAATACATATATATCTTGGAAATTGTCTGTACTGTTTGTAAAGTGTTAAATCTCTTTACTGTTTATATTTGTTATAGGAGGCAGTACTGGTACCCAGAAAAATCGACAGAGCAACGCTTCTATTTTGGTTGACACATTTTTCTTACTATGTTGGTTCGACAATAGTTAGAGTTTCAAGAGAGTCTGAGTTGCACTCATTCATTTTTCCAATAAAATAAAAGTCCTTTGCTTTTATGGGCTGCGGGAGGGTATTTTCTGAATTAAAAAAAAATGTAGAATTTGGAATCCTTCTGGGGAAAGGGGAGAGACACCACTGGGCAGAATTTCAGCTGTTTCTGGCTGTAGATAGCTGTTGCAGTTTGGATCTAGAAGTGTTCCCCAAAGGCTTCATGTTTCTATGAATACTGAGTAGGGTTGGGAGGTGGGGAGTAGCTGGAAGGGGGCAGCTACTTGGGACTTGACCTCGAGGGGCGTGTGCTTGTTCCATTCTTCCTCAAGGTCTCTCTTCCACCATGCCATAAGGGTCTCTGCCACAAGAACTCTGGTTCCACCTCTAGCTGCACCCCACAATGTGATTCCAACAGAGGAAAGAGTCCATTGCCCTTAATTTCTTAATCTCAGCTTCAGGCAAAAACTTTGGACAAGGGCAAAATGCCAGCAAACTTTTTGGCAGAGCATGGCACACATGGTTTTTAGGCCACTTGCAGATACAGTCATTCTTCTCATCTGAAACTTCTCGAACTTGGCCTTTCCAATCTATAGTTCTATCAGCATTCTGTTCTTCTGAACCTTGACCAGAATCTCCCATCAAGCTTGGATCAGAGTACTCCAAGGCTTCTCGAGTTGGCATCCTAAATGTTTCCAAATGTCTTCCATAAACTGATTATAAAGGCTTCCAAACTCCACGGTCAGGTCAAGTCACAGTGGCTACCCAACTTCTCTGGTGCCATTTTTTTTTTTATTCCACTCACAGCCGGTAATACTTCTCAGCAGACAATCCATGGTTCCGGCTTCTCCAAATTCCTGGCTGCACCTTTGGCTTCTCCTTCACAACTTCAGTTATTGCCCAAACCTCAGATTCATACTAATGGTGTTAAATTGGGTTGGGATCCTTGGGAAATAAGGTTAGATCAGGTCAAGTTTATTTTTTATTTTTATTGATTTTTGTGTCACTAGGGTTTGATCCTAGACCCTTCACACTGAGCTACATACACCCCTCAACACTTGAGCTACATTTAACTTTTTTTTTTTTTTGGCAAGATCTCACTAAATTGATGAGTTGCCCAGAGTGGGCATGAACTTATTACTCTATGCCTCATTCTCCCAGAGTACTGGGATTAGACTTTTGCCATGAGGCCTGGCTCATGGGGGGTTTTATGGTAGTATTAGTGGCATTACAGGAGAAATCCAGGCTGTGGATGTAGCTCGGTAGTAGACCACATGGTTAGCCCTGAATTCAGCCCTAAGCACAAGAACACAGAGAGGGGGAGAAAGAGAGAGAGAGAAAGAGAGAGAGAGAGAGAGAGAGAGAGAGAGAGAGAGAGAGAGAGAGAGAGAGTCCAGGCTAACACATTTGCTCTGTCCCACCATGCCCACTGTGCAGTCCTCTGCCACTGGAGCTCTCGCTTTGGCCCTCCCCCTGCTTCCGCCATGCCATGTGCCTCCATCAATTTCCAGCTGCCCACCTGTGAATGGACTGTGACCAACTGAAACTGTAAGAAAAAAATAAATCTTTCCTCCCTAAGCTGTGGATGTCAGGTATTGAGTCATGGCAAGAGAAACTAACTACTACAATAGTCCAGGCAACCAAGAAATCAAGGCACAGAGATCTTGGATGACCTATAATGCCAGCTGTAACTATCTATAAACCTCAACTTTTGCAGTCTCCAGAATATCAGTGAGATTAGGCCTTGCCCATTATGCCCAACTTTCAAAACTGCACCTGGCATAATGTTAGAACCCAATGGAAGATGTTGCTCAGGTTATTTAAGGATTTTTATCACACAATAGATGTAATTGACACTGCATTCTTGTTGGACAATTGAATACTTTTATCAATCTGTTAATCATGGGAACATATGTCCCAAACAGTCAAGTTGCAGAGCTATACATCTAGATAGGAATAAAGAGAACTTATGAACTATGAATAAAAGCTACTATCGTTTGTAGCTGCAAATACATATGAACCCTTTTGTAGAACTAGTTCTATGGTGCCTCTAGATGAAAATGATTATATTCACTTTCTTTGAAGTGTGTGATGAAAATGATGCTTTTAAGCCATTGCTTTACAGTGAGAAAAATGTCTGTTGAAATGGAATCTTTCAGGGTAAGGATAACAGTCTCCATATCTGTAGGAGAGTACTTTTTTCCCCTCTTTAATTGTGCAGATTAGACAGAAGAAACCTCTCTCCTTTTTCCCTCCTTTTTTCAACCATTGTATTTTGAAAAATGTTTCCACTTCACTGTTGGCTTTTCTCTATTTCTCATTAAATTCTTCAAGTTGAACATTACCACTACAATGTTATTATTATAAAACAAGTGCCTACCAAAGAGTAGATGTACATATCTATGCTTAATATGCTTAGTTAACGGGGGAAGAGAATGGAAGAGCTCTTCAGTACTCCCGTTTGTCGAGCGCTGATTCAATTCTCTCATTATCCCATCATCTTTTACTCTTTGAATTCCTATGAAATATTTTTGGTATCATGGAGTATACATGAACCTAGCATGTTTTACATGGCGTGGAAACATTATCTGCTAGTTGACTTTAATGAGTTTGTTGCTGTTGTTCTATCCAGGGAGGGTACGTAATATCCAAAGTTAAGTGGGGAAACTTGCTTGATGATCATGATGACAGTGTTGGTTATAATCATTATCTTTCACAATATAATTAAAAGCCAGATCTTGATAGGTAATGCCGCTCTGAGAGCTCCCAGGTAAGTAGGCATTTTTAATCAACTTATTATCTCACTTATCAAAATATATAGCCAGCATGATAATTTTTAGTTCAAAACAGTTAATATGCATAAATAGAAATTTATAACATATATACCACATGCCTTTTATATTGTATTGCACATATATGTGCACTGCATGCATATGACAGATTTTAAAGAGAGTATCTTTATACATATGAGTCTTGAGAATTATTATAAAGGACTCTTTTCAGAACCAACACGTTGCACAGATGGCACAGAATACTCATAAAAGAGCCTCTGTAAGTATGTCCACTCAATAAGTATCTGTTTAATCTTAGAGTTTCTATCATGCTCCAGCAACAATGACTATTTAAGACTTCAAAAAAGAGAAAATTCTGGTGAGAATGCATCATAAAAATGCCACATTGATGTTGTTGGTGGGACTGTATCATCACGAAATTCTTCAAAAACCCGAGAAAGTTATTGCGTTTGACTCATCTACATCTATTCTGGATATTTTTCAAAAGAGTTACAGAAGTCATATAACAGTGATACATGCATACCGATGTTTGCAGAAGCCCAACTCATAACAGCTAAAGCCTGGAAGCTGCTGATATACCCATTCACGGATGAACGAACAAAGAAATTGTGATATATGTGTACTCAATGGAATACTTCTTGGCCATAAAAAAGATATATATGTCATCGATGAAAAAACGTGTGCATCTTGAAACCTCTATGCTTAACTAAATGAGTCAGACACTGAAGAGAAAATATCACATGGCTTATCCAATATGAGGAATTAAAGTATAAATAAGTAAAAGAGCCAAATAAGAGAGCTGGAAGAGAACAGGGAGGTAGACTTTGCAGAGATCAAGGGGATAGGGATGAAGGTGAGAAGGTAGAAATGGGAGAGGGGAAGTTAAAAAGTCATGAAGATTTGATATGGATGTGCTCAAAATCCTCAATTGAGTGTAATTATTATATATCAAATATATATATATATATATATATATATATAATGCATACTAACAAATGCATACTAATAAATAATATTTTTGGAGAAGAAATAAATTATATAGTGATATGAACTAACTGGTAGAATCAGTCAATTAAAACAAAAGGTTAAAGTTCCTTAATACTTGTATAGCGAAGTGTTTTGTTTACATAATCTTCTCTTTGTTTTTGATGAGAGATTTATATATAATGAATATTATTGTATAAAATTAGACTAACTTGACTAGATGCACCATAATAGTTGATTATTGAAACTGCCCAGAGTCGAGCTCAGGAATTGCAACTCCCATTCTCTCTTCTGTTCTCCCCAGAAGAGGTAGGGTTCAACCACACAGAAATTGGTTGTGGATTGAATGTGTGTAAACCTCCAAAACAAGTATGTTAAAGCCTAACTCCCTCCCATATGACTTTTGTGGAACAGAAGCCTCTACAAATGTAACAAATGTCAAAAGAGGTTACATATTGGGCTGTAATCTGAAAGCATTGGTGTTCTTAAAAGAAGACATACTATGAGCTTTTTACCAAGTGCACTGTTGTGGTTTGGATCTGGAGTGTTCCCCAAAAGCTTTTTGTACCTATGAAATCTGTGTACTGTTGGGGACTTGGACGGAAGGGGCAAATGCTTGCGGCTTGACTTGGAGGGGTGTGTGCTGGTTCTACTGGCTCTTCCAGACTTATCTCTGTTCTGCCACGCTGTGAGGAGCTCTGTCTCCACTGTGCTCCAGGTTGGCTCCCCCCGCTCCTGCCCAGCCATGAGATTCTACTGCCCACTCCTGAATGGACTGTGACCTTCCGAAACTGTAAGCTAAAATAGATGAATCTTTCCACCATTAAGTTGTGGATACCTAGTATTCTGTCCCAGCAATGAAAAAGTAACTAGAACTTGCACAAAAAGTGTGATGTAAGCACCCATTGAGAAGGCAGCTGCCCATATGCCTGAAAATCTCCCATCTGGAACCACCAATGTTTATTCCAGATATCCAGTCTTTAGATGGACAAAAAACAAATTTCCACAGGTTAAATCACTCAGCCTATGGCATTTTATTATAATGTAGCTTCTAAATATGATTCCTTCCTTGTTTATTTTTATGTCACTGTGAAATAAAATATTTTCACTGAAAATTGTTGGGACAATATAATACCTTATATTATATTTTAATATTATCTTTAAGCATTTCAAGTTAGGTTATGGCATAATTATACTTTACTCAATTGTAGATTTCAGTGGGTATTGGCATTGACTCCGAGCTGTGAGAGTTATATCTGCAAATATATAAATGTTTCTCCACTTACATTTTCTGACAAACTCTTCAAAAATAGAAAATATCATTTCAAAAATATATTTACAGCTCCTAGTCTACAGAACTTGATATCCCAGCAACCGCATACACTGTGGAGTGCCAGCATTCCTGCCCTGATTGTGTGACTGATTGGGAGCTGCACGAGGTCTTGCCAATCCTAGGAAGAGACTGTCATCTCAATTCTTGATAGCCACAAAAAGGCCAAATTCTAAAGTTCAAAGCAAGTATTGATTCTGCACCATGAAAATATCTAAAAAAAAATCTTAACCTAAGCCATTCAAAGTTAGGGTATATATTTCCTTCTAGGTTCTTCATCTATTTGTTTAATTGTTTTAGCAAAATTTCCTTAACTCAAATATGCGATTTGAACGCATTGACAGTTGTTTCTCAGTGGTTTTCAGTAGTAATTACAGAGTCTTATTTTCAGGTTCAGAATGGGATTAAAGAAGGGTCACATTGCTTAAACATAATCTTTTTTGTTAATAAGATGAAACAGAAAATATTATTCTTGATATAACTAATTTGAATGTTAAGATACATCTAAATTCGATTATACACTCACATCTGCAGCTCTGAATTGATTCTTATCATTGTATGTAGTCAACAAAATACAACAATTCGAGTCTATAAGGCTGACATGAGCTTTGTCTTTTACTTGTGAAACTGAAAGAGTACACATTAGAGTAAAATGAGAGTTTGACATTGTTGCACCTTGAGAAATATCTTTTAGTACTCTTTTACCATTGTGGAAATATTCTCATTTAAACAGGAAGAAAGTCTATCGATGCTCTGGTACATATTAGTCAATATTGAGCTACCTTAGTAATTTTAATAATCTATATAAACATTTTTAAGAATGTTTATTAGAGAGATTAAAATACTGTAAAACTGTTAAGGTAATAATTGCGTTCTTAGCCTACACTTAGAAAGGTGAAATAAGATTTCAGTAAACAGTATTGATTAGATAATTCTAGGCCATAAAGGTCAATATTGTAGCTGTGCCATATGACACGTTATTTTGCTCATTGTTCGATGACAATTGGTATAATTATACTATTGGAAAAATAAGGATTGATTACACAATATATAAACAATAACTTATTTATGGGAGTAGTTAATGCAATATTGATTTTCCAGCTCATTGTGGAGCCCATGTGAAATCCTAATGTGTGGGGGGTGAGGAAACTTTTCTTGAGGACACAGTTTAAATTTCCTCAGTTGTTTTGCATTTTCTTTCTTTTTAAAACAAGATTTGAAGGATAATGTCTTAGCTTAAGCTATTTTAATGGGTTTCAGAGTTGATTTTCTTTTTCATCTTTGGTTGAGGCTCTCCCTGGAAGCATCAGACTCTGGAGAAATTAGATTCCATTAAGCTGCCTGATTCATTTAACCTGCAATTCTCACAAAGCAAACAGCACTGCCCATCACCAGGGGCTCTATATTTGAAGAAGAAATCACCGTGGTCTTTAAACTCCTGGATTTTTATCATCTTCTCAGTGTGCTTAAGTAAACAATATCTAACTACGCACTCCACACTCACAGAAGGACTGTAAAAAAAGGGTTTCATCTTTTTTAATTCATTTGAAAAAGAACCAAAAGTTCCATTGATTGAATACTGACTTCATTGAGGTTTTTCTCTTCTTGATGTTTTCTAAACTGTCCATGATATTTGCATACACTTGCTTTACGAAATAAATATTTTCTTCACATATAGCTTTGGTAAGTGCTCATTTATCTTGCTTATTTGACAATTTCAGAGATAAACGAAACGTGTTATTGTCAACACGCATGCCAAGTTCATCTTCCGTTCTGAACTTATTTCTACCTCCCTCTCAGTCTACTTCTCATCCATTACTCCTCCTTCATTTGCATATGAAATACTACTATCCCAAAACAATTTAACCTTGAGGTTGAACAACTAAATCCTGAATTGATATGAGCAATTTGAATATACATCTATTGGCTTTTTAATGTAAAATCATTCTAAAGTCTAGAAAATACCACATATTCTCATAATTGTGTGTGACAGTTTGAAAAATGCTTCAAATCCATTCATTGATATTTTCTCCTATAAGTTAAAAGAGCAAATTATTAAGAAGTCAACACCATCCTAAAAAATTTACACATATAAAAATAACTAACGGAATGGAATTGATCCATATAGGTTTTTATGTCATTTATATTTGGCGAATTTTCACTAAAATTATGTTCTAAATTATATTAAAAGTATAGTGATCTTACATAGAACTGGACTTTTATTTTTAAACTCTGTCTCACTAATCATACCAGCTGCACAGTCACTAAATTGAGAATCTTCTCAATAGATGGAGAAGAAATATATGGTCCATATGGAAAGATGAGAGAAAAAAGTTCCTGACTATCCACAATGCTCTCTTCACTTCATAAGACATCTAAAATGACTAAAAAATGTAGCAAAAAGAGAAGGTTAAACCTTGAGAACCTCCAGGAAAAGAATATGACTCCAAAATCTCCTGAATACGTATATAAACGGCTATAAGGGAAGGACAAAGTCGCGTGTGGAGTTAGAAGCTCTATGCTATGTGTTACAGGCAGGTTTTTCTCTTGTAAAAACTAACATGTTGGAATCCTATCCACCAACATAACAGTGTGAAGGTCTTTGGGAGGTAATTGATCATGAGGGCAGGTCTTCCCGAAGGAAATTAGTATTTTATAAAACAGAGCTCTCACTTTTTTTTTGTATCTGTCATATGAGGACCCAGAAAGAAGGCAGCCGTACATGAAAGACATTTTCACGATTTTCATTTTAACACATAAATATGTGTACCTTATATGCAATTTTTTATTTCTAAACCTACCCAGCGTAAGAAAAATAAAAATTTTCCATGCAAATCATAAGGAGCATTGGAGCTGGCCGCCGCCGCCTTTTGATGTTTACATTTCTTCCTCCCCCCCATTTTATTGATATGATAAGTGCAAAATTTAAGGCTTACAATGGAGTTGAGCATTTTGTGCACATACGTATCTTGTCAAGGTGACAAGGACTTTACCACTCTCCTTTTGTCCCTCCCCATACCCACCTCTCCCTCCCTCCTCTCCTTACTCCCCCTGTTTCACTTTGTTTTTCGTTTTAAGTTCCAGAAGAGTTGTGATCTGGGACTCTCATATCAGAGAGACCATTCGATGTTTCACCTTCTGCTTCTGACTCACTTCACCAAGCAGTTTCTTCCATTCACCTGTAAAAGCCTCCACGCTGTTGGACTTTATACATTTCTTCACTTGCTATGAAGTTGTAGGCTTTTCGTTCTGTTAAAAATGAGATTCTCGTTCTGAAATCAGACACTCGTGGCACCATCGCGTCAGACACCTTCCTCCGTCTTTCCCGCACTAACATCCGTGTTATGAGGATAGGTGATCCGCTCCTCCCTAGTCCCTGCGCGCTGCCTGCACTGCTGTTCTGCTCACAGGGTTTAACTCACAGATCAGTCTCTCCATCGCC
Organism: Ctenodactylus gundi; assembly: GCA_004027205.1. Taxonomy (NCBI): domain Eukaryota; kingdom Metazoa; phylum Chordata; class Mammalia; order Rodentia; family Ctenodactylidae; genus Ctenodactylus; species Ctenodactylus gundi. Next base: position 12,436 of record PVKB01007386.1, on the reverse strand, counting down.
ACCCACAGGCATCTGATTATATTTATTTTAATCTTCTTAAGTCTTGAAGGTAGAGAGTATAGCACTTGAGTTTGAGACATGAGATAATCTTCCTTCATTTACCTTCTACAACCTCAGTAGGTTTAGAAAACTGTAGGGTTTTCTGTACCTGTGACACCTTTGAGGCTGAGAGAAGTCCATGACTGTCTTGTCCTCTCATTAGAACTGTTGAAAGAAATAAAATGTTTTTCCTGAAAAAAAAAAAAAAAACAGATCACAGGTATCAAAATCGCAAGAAGAAATTGCTGCAGTTAGGCATAGTTTTGAATATTATCCCTCAATTGGTAATTTAAAAAATGAATATTTCAAGGTAAAAAATCATTGTGCATATTACCATTAAAACTAATAAATCTGCTAGTATTTTAACAAAAAGAATTCAAAAGTGAATGTAATTCTTGTTTCTTTCGACATTCTGGTAGTTGCATTTAGGGAAGGTAATTTTGAAATAGACTCCAATTAACTTCACAGAAATAATTTGTAAGATGTGATAAGATACTGAATAACTAGTTAAGAGTGTTCTGAACTCTCCAAGTAATTTTATGTGACAGATTACAAAATCTTACATATCCTGTAAAATTTCATTTGACTCTGATACCACTTATGAAATATCTACTTGTAAACAAAAGACTAACAGATATTAAAAGACTAATTTAAGGTTCAATAGAAGCAAAAATGCAGGTCTAGAAATCACAGTGCGGAGAGTTGCTTTGACCCACTCATAGACAGCTTTCTCCACATCCAGAGCCAGTTCTGTTTCACTTAGATCGCTTTATGACGGCGTATATTCACAAGGGTAAATAAAGGAACACAGCTGACTTTCTTTTCAGAATTTAACTTCTTTCAGAACTTTTAAAGTGCGTGTATGTGGAATGTGTCTGGTAGTGACGCGCGCGGAAGGAGCAGATTTTTTTGTCATCAGGGTTACGTGCGTAAGCGCTCGGTTTTCCTCATTTATCTGTTCACTGAGACCTGGAGTTGACAAGTGGGTTAGACACCTTTCATTTGTCGCCTGATTGTTATTCGTCAGCTTGTCTGACTAGTAGCCTACTTTAGTATGCATCTGATGTGCCTACATGCATCATTGTTCAATTCCAGAATGCCGCCTTAGTCCTATACCATTTTTCAATTCATTCCCTTCTAAGAGATTTTGTGATTTCTATAATAAAGATAAGGGATATAATTAAACCTGTTAGATTTAATATGACATAATTAAAGTTCTAGTACGTTTTCTATTCATCTTGTTCATATTTGTTCCTATACAACTGTAAATGTAAACATGTCATTGGAATTATAAATTATTCAATTAACTATATACTTACCTTAAAATGTAAGCTTTGATTGCAAAAGAGTATCTAAAACTTTATAAGCATCTTAGCTTCCAAAAATATGTTATGCCACTAAGGTCCCCTAGCTGGTATTTCATATTTGATTAAGCAGGCTATAGTAGATTGCTTCTGCGTTCATACCTTTTGTCTCCAGTGGTCCTATAATACACCAAGGAGTCGAAATAAACTCTTTAGTTGAGGTTGCAGCATGTTCTTGCAATGGCAAACACAAGTGAAGGATGACCAAAGTGTATGACGCTGCCTGAATAGTGACATCCTATAACCTTGAGCCAGATACAGGATTTAAAAAAAAAAAAAAAAACTCGTCCTTTTAATTAGAAATCACAAAATCATCTTAAATCCCTGCTATGGGAATTTTTTCCCTGACCATATGGAGTAATGGCCTCACCCAATTTCCAGCCAAGCTCTCCTGCCAAGTAATATAGTGAGTGCACAAAGGAAAGGAAACATGATTGCACTGGGGCAGCCCCACGCAGGACCTCCTTCCCGAGAGTGGGAGATTTTTACCCCTCCGTCCTTTGTTTCTAAATAAAGATCGGTCCCACCAGAAACACTATATATATGTATGTAAGGATAAGTACTAAACACTGTTTTTGGATTTTGGACAGAGAACTACTATTTAGTTGTCTCCGAGGAAAGGAAAATCCTGATGATCTTCCTAGCTGTTGGCATGGAGGCATGCTCATATGCGTCAATATATGCAGGGAGTTTTGGGGTCAATGGCAGTTCTTTTGAAGATCTGAGAAGATAGAGTTTAGGGTTTCTGGCTTTTGAGAAAACTGATTCATGTGAGTGAGTTCAGAAAGAGGATGTTAAAAGGAAATGCTCTACAAAATTTTGCAAGGTATCTTGAAGGCTTTGTCTTTATAGTATGTGATAAATTTGCAATATTAACCTTTGCTGATTTGAAAAAGAAAAAAATTATCTTGGAGCACTGGAAACTTCCCTGTATTGGGACATGAAGGAACACCAAATATATTGGTAACAAACTAATTTCAAATCTCTGGGCTTTTATTTGACCCTAAGAAAAGCCAGATGTAATCATTAGAGTTTCTTTCATGAATAACATTTAGTCCTGTACTAACTTAGCTAAAGAAAAATATTGAAAGAATAAAACGGACATATTATTAAATTATGTGATCATTCTCACCACAAATTTTAAACTCTTAATGAACTTTAAAAAGTAGAAAATAAAAGTTTGTCTCAACAATATATAATTTCTATATATTCTGTAGCTCAGCCTGGCCTGGAAGTAAGGACAATCCTCCCGACTCAGCATCTCCATTAACGGGATTACAGGTGTGCCATCACCAACCACCTGTTAATGCTTATGTTCTGCTGGAAAATCAAGCCTAAGACTTTGCACATGCTAGACCACTACTTGAACCACTGACTTATGGCTCTAGCCAGAACAATAGAGTTTTTGTGGTATCTAGCATAAAATAAAAACATTATTAAACATGTACAAAATCAAAACAATGTTACCTCATAACCAAGACTAAAATAGTCAAACAACTAGCAACCCCAAGTCATTGCAATTTGTATCAAAAGATTTAAAGTGGTGACTATAACCATGCTAAAATAATAAAAACTTGGATACTCCCGTTAATAACACCACAAAACACAGAATAGATAAAACAAAAAATTACGAGAAGAAAAAGTTAATATATGAAATGAAGAAATTAAACATCAAGCAAATAACTGACAGTCAATTCATTTTAAGTAGAATCAAAGCAAATTGTCCAACACACACACACACGCACACACACACACAAACACACAGAATCAAGGTGATACAGAAAAATGAGACTCAGTCACATCAAACATTGTGTATCTGCAACTTTGAACCGCAGGGTCTCTATATGTGAAAACATGGGCTAGGATTAAAAGAAATCTGAAAGATGTTTCAGATTTTATAAAAATATCCAACCACAAATTCAAGAAACTTAATGAATTCCTAGGGTATAACCAGAGAAAGCCATACCTAAAAATATCATGATCAGTTCAGTAGTATCAAAATTTACAGGAAGATCTCATAAGTAGCTATGAAGATAACACAAAAGTATAAGGAATAGTCACTACAGTGATTTCTCTTCTAAAAACATGTATAGTAAATCTTAAATTTTGTGCTTATACATATCAATAAAATGGGGAAAAAGAAGAAAACCATGCATAGTGCAGAAAATGAAGTATTCAATATAAGGAGATTTATTTTTACAATTCAATAGAGAACTCTATGAACACAGAATATCGCTTGTAAAAATAGAAAAATAATACATATGCATTTTAGATAAACTAATGCCAAACAATCAGTACCAGGAGACAAGAATACAAGGTTTGCTTAAAAGAAGTTATAAAGCCTAAAGACAGGTGAGAGCAATTAAAATTCCACCCCTCATAAGTTATTGAAGAAACAGAAATGGTGGATATGAGTGAATATCTGTTTGCATCTATTTTTTTGTCTAGAAAAGAATGTCTGTTAGGCAAAATGCCAAGTGAACTTACAGTTCTACCACATAGGTGCGACCAGAATGCGTGATCATAAAGATGAAAGGTCTGGAAAGGACTTAAAAATTGAGCATGATAGTATTGAAATTGCATTACACTTGAAAGATTTATACCTATTGATATAAAGAATAAAAAGTGTGTTGTAATCGCTACTGCAAATCTTAAAAACAAGTGCTAAACAATAGAGAGATTAATGTGAAATAATAAAATTACTTAAAAACAATAAAGAGGAAAGATGAAAATTTGACAAAGTTGCAGAACAATCCAAGTCAAATAAAATATATGTTTTTTAATAAAAATAGAATAAGCTGATTCTATAATTTACATTAAAATTTAATGGATTTGTAATACTGAAGATCTACTTGGTAAAGAGTGGTGTTTACAGAATAAGATTAAATCACTGAACATAAAGTAGACCTTACAATGTGTTTTACCTGATAAGCAAATACATATAAATTAGTAGTTGCAAAAATAATTAATAGTTGGCTCTTTCTGATCCAGCATGCCAAGCTGTGCCTTTTCACTGGAGAATTGTGACTTTACATCCAGAAAAGAATGTTGTAATGTCTTTTGTCATTTTCTGAGATGTCCTTTACTTGCTTATCTACTCTTTCTCTTCTCTGTGTTCCAATACTTTTAGTATTTTTGTTCTTTTTTGTTGTTGTTAGTATTTTTGTGGCTTTCTTACTTGTTTGTTAACTACAACAACTCTATTTTTAAAGGAGGTGATAAGATGTGTATGTGTGTGTCAAGAATATGGTAATCAAGATAAGTAAAAAACACTGATAAAATTTGAAACTGTGGTACACGTACACAGTAGAGTACTACTCAGTTGTAAAGACAGATAAATCTGAGGCTTTTGTAGGTAAATGGGCTCAACCTGTGACCATCATGCTTAGCGAAGTGAATCAAACTCAGAAGGTAAAATATTGCATTATTTGTCTAATATGAAAACTCCAAAATATAGGCATTTTATAGAAACAAATGTGTGTGATAGAGGGAGTCAGGGGGCTGAGAAAAGGAGTGGGAGGGTCAATGATGGGAGCAGGGAAGGGTTATAATGTTGTTATAATACGTGTGTGCACAAAATCCTCAAGTTCATCGAAACCATTGAATAATATCTCATACATATACGAATAAATGTTAGGGACAAATTTGAAATCTATGTTTCTTGAGATTATGATGTCTGAATTTCTATTAGCACATTGAATAATTGATCTATGATAAATTGTAGACTTTTCACTGTCAAAGTGCAAGATACTACCCTAAAATAGGTAATGCCTTTAAACTATTACCTCTATACATGAACATAAAGCAAAACAAATTAAAACATTAATTAAAATAGAATGCAAATGAGAGGAGGAAATGAACAACAGAAGACTGCAAAGAGCAGCCAGACACACAACTAAAGATGGCGGGACATGATCTAACCCGAGGCAAATTCAGATGGCAGAGAGGATTAATAACCTGCAGAAATTCTCACAATAGTTCATTTAAAACCATTTGTATTAGAGAAGAGCTGGATGGAAGAAATCAGAATTTTCTGTATGTTACTTAGAACATACTCTGTATCGCACCAAAGTTGAAATTTGTGAGGCGGGAGAGAGGAGAGAAAGAAACTTGAGATATACCTTGTAAGAATGCAAAGTAGGTGCCTGGCTCTCAAATTTGGTTCAAGGAACTTTAATTCCATTTTAACCTAAAAATACGTGTCTTAATTATTTATTCTTGCTGGAAAGAATACCTGATATCCACAACGAACGGGAGGAAAGGTGTATTTTTAGCTCACGGTTTCAGAAGGTCTCAGTCCACTGATGTGGGGCTGGAAATGGTGAAAGGGTTTGGTGGATATCTAGCCACAGGGGCGTTATTTAGGGTATAGTAAACAGGGAGCCCAGTGAGGAAGAAGGGTGGTGCTAGCACACATCCATCTGGTTTCAGTCCCAGTGATAAGGTCCTTTCAGGTCAATCCCAGTCATCCATCCTTTTCATTGGAACAGGCTCCATCTCTTAACAATACACAGATATTTCACAGTATAATAACAGCTACTGTAAATTTGACTACATTGTTATTAATTTATATTATGTTAGATAAATAAGAAGTTGATTGAAGAGAATAGAGTAGCTTGAGATTCTGAGCCTTATTTATTACATTGTTTTGGACAGATGATATTCTGAGTAGTAGAGAACAAAGCGATGAATCGAAAATCAAATATGAGAATTAATTTTGTCTTATGAGGACTAATTACCTTATGTGAACTACATAAAACATTTAAGCTTTCTTGGTAAAAACAACATGTGTCTCGAAAAAGCCTGTGATTATTTCCCACAAATGATAATCCCTATAATTTTAGTCAAATTGTTTACCGTCGAGAGGAGTTTAAATGTCTCTCCCTTGTCTTCTAGTAGAGACTTTCAGTTTGAGGTCAAGTTGTATCCAGGCATCTGCTGTGACCATATGTTATCCCAGTAGCATGCCATCAGGTGAAATGTGTAATATAACATGCTCAGATTTTTAAAACAGTCACAGGAGATGCCATAATCCATGTGACTTCCTCAGCCCAATGGAACACACAATTCTATAGTTTCACTAATATTATTTTGACTCCTGCCACGAAGGTGGAAAATACTTTTTTGGTCCATAATATCTCCCTCTAGTATCAAGAAAGTGAGCAGAAGAATAAATACGCAAGAAAGAATGGATTTGCCAGGAGAAAATATTTGTAGTACTAGAAAAAAAAAGTGTAAAAGGTGACTAGGTATTTTCTTTGATATTATTCATGCTTGCCTGGAGCTATGCCTGTCACTCCCAGAGACCTTCAGAGTGACTAGGTTTTTTTTTTTTTTTTTTTGTCTACTTTGAGGCAGTTGTGATGTTCTATCTTCTTTAAAAACTGAATACTCTTGCTTCAGTAAGATTATTCATACACCATCAATTTTTGATGCTTTGCTCCAACACTAAGCTATTTTGTCTGTCCAGGATTCATTAATAATGGCTAGTTTATTTGCTTTTTAAAGACAATAGATTTTTAATTAGTCTTTCAATGAATATAAACTAAATCACTTTATAAAAATCCTTCCATTAAACCTTTAAAACATAATTTAAAAACACACCACTTGCTTTCCACACTTAACTTTCCAAATGACACTTTGACATGCAACGAGAATGCTCAAATTCAGAAATGGAACCATCATCACATTAAAAAGAAAATTATGATTTTACATTTGAAAATATACATAAAAACATGTATCTGGATATTAACATTGTATCCTACATATTACAGATTTTAAGAGTTCTATTTTCCTAGTGTGATAAGCTGAAATAAGGAAGCTTAATAATATTTCTATCAAATTTGGGAATATGTCTCATGATATAATTCTGAGATGCCTCCAAGTTTCACATCATCCAATGTTTACTAATATTTTTCTACAAATCCTGACTGCTGGGATATTGAATTTAATGTTTCAATATTGTTATCATGACCTTCATTTTATTAAATATGTCATGAAAATTAATCCTTAGCAAAGAAATTTTCACATCGTAGTACACTTTATATTTTTAAAATCTTTTATGTATGATGATATTTGGGACACCTTGTAGGGGAAAGGTGAGAGATGAAAGACTTTATAATCTCTTAATTTATGCCTCAGAAAATCTGTAATATGATGGGGGAGCCATCTTATGATAAGATTGGTATGAGTATATTATGGATTTAAATAAAAAATGTCACCCAAAGGATCATAATTTTTAAAGGTGAGTGGATCATAGAAGTTATCACGGAGACAGGGAAATAATCCATGGTGAGTTTACGTGTCTTTAGGGGGTAGGGCCTGGTTGGAAGGATGATTCACAGGGACACACCCTGGCAAGTACATTCCTCTACCTAATTCCTCCCTTCTCTGTCTAATTCCTAGTCCTAGTGACATGCACACCTGTTCTTGTCAGGTCATTCCACCATTAGAATCTCTGAGAATGTGAGCGAAAATGAATTTCTCCTCATAGAACAACCAACACCAAATTCACAAAACCCAGGTAATTTTCTTTATAAAGAAAACGATGTTATTTAACACAACACACACCTCTATTTTATATGTCGGTAACTTTAATCTTAAATTCAATGGTGATAAACATATAAGCATGGCATATTTCCCATTGTCTTCTTCACAGGTTAGGGATAAAAATTTAATCCTTGGTAGCACGGAGATACACACACACGCACACACACACACACACGCACACACACACACACACACACACACACACATTCATAAATCACCAAAGAGAAATATGCCTCTGGCTTGGTTTTTAGAAATACATGATGACATTTGCTTGTGTATATCCATAGACAAATAAATGCATATTTTTCTTCCATTCCTTTGAAAGAATAGTCTTATTTGCTTTATAGGACTTTTTGAACTTCAATTTTACTGTAGTAGAAAATATGATGAAATCATCACTTATCAGACATAGACACTGGACATTATTCAAAAAAGTTACATGTATTTTTCTCTTAAAGGCTATGAATATTTAGAATATTTGAGATCATATTATGTTTTTAAAAGTTCAGGCAGTTTTTGAGTGTTGTTTTCTGTTGCACTGAATCATCACATTAAACTTTATGGGGATCATTATTAAGAGGATACAAAATTAATATATTATTTTTTATTTTAGTTATTTATATATCACATAAATTAATATTTCAACTCACAAAGATGATTACAAAATGGATTCAAGTCAATAATATTAAAAAGTAAGAAGACAAATATGTTTATACTTATACTTGCAAATTTTAGCACTCTTTTTTCAATATTCTAAAAGATGTGCAGAGTAATTGAAGAACTTCTGCCAAAAAATGTATTAGTAACAACTATTTCAGTAAAGTTGAACTAATTTGGGTTCTGCCACATTCCAGCTCACTGTACATAGCTCTTTTATAAATGAAGGATGGAAAGAGTGAATAAATCTTGCAGGAATCCATTATAATCTGCAGCATTTTTCTCTGTCTACAGAAAACCTATTCTAGGACCTAACGTGTCAGAAACAAGGGTGTCTTTTTCCAGCCTGTGCCTGATTTCTTCATTCTTCCTATAATCTGGCATTTTCCAGTTCAAATGCTTTTCATTAGCACATCTGGATTTATTTAAGTTTCAAGATGCTTCATAAAGTTAGTGTCATTATATCAATCTGCAATTAAGATTTTGTGTTAAATTTTGTAATACCTTTTATGTCTGTAATGTATTACAGATATTCACCTTCAGGAAGAAATTACTATATGCAGAACCTACAAGAAAATGTGAAGTAATAATAAATTGGACTTATGCTTTTGAATTTTCTGATTTTAAGTATATGAGAGAGGAGAGGAGAAAGAGAGAGAGAGAGTATGTGAGAGAGACAGAGAGAGTTAGAGAGACTAAAAGAAGAAATTTGTGAGTAAAAATCGAATGCGATATTCAACACTCTCTCTCCTTCAGGGAGGTTAATTTTCTTTCCCCAGATTTAAACACTTTTTGTGGAATGTGGAATTTCACAAAGATCTATAGAAAACTTACATGTGATTCTTTGGGAGGCAAAGCCAACTAGGGAATGATTCTGGCCTTGAAGCTCTTGGAGAAGAAAAAAAAAATAAAATAAATATGAACTTAATGTCGCTCTCCGGAGAGCGCCACAGCTTTTGATATAGACCTCTAGTCACAGTCACCAGATGCGTCATAACCATGGATCTTCCTGTCAAATTTGGGAAACAGTACAATAGCGCCTCCTGGAGTCCAGCAGCGCCTCCTGGCGTCTTGGAAGGGATTGAGCAGTCAGAAGCCAAAAATTCAAAGTCAAAGCTCCCAGTAAAGTAGCCAAAGTTCCCTTAGAGCACAGGCTATTTTAACACAGTCAAGAGAACAGCAGGAGGAAAGTGGATAACAGAGAATCTCAGAACTCCCAAAATGTGTGCAAGGCTCCTGGACCTGAGTGATGGTTAGAATGAGAAATGTCCTTTGCCCGAAAAGAGCATCTTAGAAAACAAGGCGGGAGAGGAATTATGATAGAGCGCAGGTAAGTAAATAGCATATCCCGAGACTCTGCTTGCCACCTCCACAGCTTCCAGACAGCAACAGACGAGTGTTAGGGGATCGCAAGGTGCTATAAATCCTGGTTCAAGGAGGTGATGAATATCACAGATGAAACGTTCTAATTACCGAATTGCGTCTGGGATAACGATTTAAAGTGCCGCTGGAACACATTTTATGTATGAGTGAGCAGAAAAAAACTTGATAATTACTTCAGTTACTAAAGTTTATTTTACAAAGGAAGTGGTTGACTTAGATACATAGAAAGGCGCAGGACCACTTATAGATGACAGGAGAAAAATGGCAATGCCTTCCTCAACAGGAAGCACACTTTTTCCTCTTTATTCCATGCTAGAAAGGCAGAGCCCCATAATCCCTGACATAGTTAAGTATGATGGTACATTTTTGGAGTAAGAGTGTCAGGATTTCACTCTGTAGATCGGGCTGGTCCTGAACTCATTATATAGCCTGGGCTGGCCTCAGGCTCTGGCAACCCTTCTGTCTCTGCCTCCTGAGTACTGGGATTAGAAAGATCTACCACCACACCCAGACATTATGTGGTGCTGAGGGACGGAGACAAGGCTTCCTGCTCCCTACACAATTGCTCTAACAACTTTTCTGTTGCTTCTATTTTTTTCTACTTCCTGCTTTACAAAATTATATACATTTGGCAATGGAGTTATTAATTTTTTTCAAGAATGCAAAACTCAATATTATCAAATTGCTCTAATTTGTTGTTTTCCTTAATGATACAGAATAAGGTCTCCACAACAGGTCTCACTTAAGAAGTGTATATGTTTTGAAGACACATCGGTATTATATCTTATTATCAGATTCTAGTAATTGAACAATTTCATGTGTAATCTTTTAGGACTATTATTTGCATAGGAAACTTTAAGATCCTGTTGTTCGGTCATTTATTATCACAATAGTTATTACGTTTTGTTTTACTATTTCTCATAAATATGGCAAGATTTTTTTAGAAATTTTGTTCATTGCCGTGAGAATTGCATTGGGCTAACAAAAGATGATGGAGATGATTTGTCATTATTTTAGTGACTAGCACTGTCTGTTATCTATTTGGCTGTGATATGTAGTCAGAACCACTCCTCATATGCATGATAGTTCTAATGCTTAGAAGCGTCTCAGTCTTCATGGCATTTATTTTATTATCATGACGATAAAACTGATTTTTTTTTAATTCTATAAATATATTTTCATTGCATTACCATGTTAGTTAAATAATACCCCAAGTGTCTTGGCAAGTAAGAAAGGCGGGAACTCAGTTATCGTGTTAAGTACTTATTTTGTTGCTGTGACAAAATATCCAACTTTCACAATTTAAGTTCAGATGGTTTCTACATTCGAATATTTCTAATAATTCATATGCCTTAAGATAACAAAAATAATTCATCGATTATCAATTTTGTGCATTTATTCAGAGATATATTCCTTTCCTAGTTCTTTATTTCACATCAAAGTTTATGCCCTGTTTCCTATGTTTTTCACACACACTTCCTACAAGTTAAACCTTTAGGTATTCCAATACCAATTCAAAAAGTACTCATTTCACAATAATTATTCTGTTTAAAGGGAATCAGTACCTATCTGCTCTCAAATCCTGTGAGTTGGTTGCATTTAAAAAATACTAAAGGCTAATATAGTTCCTTTCAATAAAACCAATGTCACCTTGTTTCTGCACAGAGTCATTAAAAGGTGTCTAGCAGCATCTTTACCGAAAGTACTTCCCTGACCTTGTAACTGCGCTTCAAATACTTTGCTGATGATGTGATCACTCAGGTGGTATTTTTAGATACAATTATAGTAAACCTTTGTCCTTCATACTGAATATAAGAATTTTTGTCCCCCAAAATAGAATATTTTGGAAATATTCATCCTAAACTTGCCTTATCATCATTCTCTTTCACAGCTCTATTACACTGCTCCTCTTAAGAATGGCAGGAATATATACACAAACTCTGTACATGTGTAACATACCACATACAATATGTAGCAAAGAAACACGGAAATGCAGGGAAGTCAAATCTTTTATTACTGCTAAATCTATGTCTAATGAGAATAAAGAGTAAAAGTAATGAGCCAGTCCCATATTTACCATTTTGTATTTAGTACAATATGGTAGGAGATAATATGAAGCACAAAGGTAAGAAAGGGTAATCAATAGTAAAAAGGGTACAGCTGTTTTTTGAAAAAATACAATAAAATGGGGAAGTCACTAAAATACCCATCAATAGACCAATAGACACACAAACTGTGGTACTTATACATAATGGAATACCATGCATCTGTAAGGTTCAACAGCGTGGAGGTTTTCACAGGCAAATGGAAGAAACTTGAGAATATCATGCTTAGTGAAGTGAGTCAGAAGCAGAAGGTGAAACATCAGATGGTCTCTGATATGAGAGACCCAGACCACAACCATCTCATGGAACTTTAAAAGAAAGACAAAGGGAAAGAGGGGG
>PVKB01007385.1:0-36412 GCA_004027205.1 Ctenodactylus gundi | reverse complement strand
AGCTGGGCCCTCTCCCTGCCTCAGCCTCCCAAAGCGCTGGGATGATAGGCCTGCGCCACCACAGCTGGCTTAGAAAAATTTAAGAGTATTTCTGTGACCTTGAGATAGACGAAAACCTAACCAGGGCTCACAAAGCATACAACACATACAACCTATCCACTGCACCTGGTGCCCAAACTGCCCTTTAAAAAAAGCTGCTGAGAAAATGGCGAGGCCAGCCACAGTGGGTGCAGCGACTTGCAGCACCAAGCTTGTGTGCAGAATAAAGGGCTTTTACAGCTCAGTAAGACAAGCAACAAGAATTGTACAAAAGGTTTGAATAGACACTTCGTTTGAAAAAAAAGAGGTATATGCAGGCAGATACACACGAGAGGTCATCCTGGAGACAGAACTTGAGCCGGGATCCCCCGGCTTGTCCAGCAGGAAGGCAGGATGGTGACATGACAGTGAGTGCCGGGGGACGCTGGGAGGGCAGCGTGGAAGGCCCTTTAGAAAACCGGAGATGCCAAGTCTCCTGTGACACTGAGTGACTCCTGCTGAGTGACCCAGGACACATGCTAGGCGCCTGTCCCGAGATGCATTACCGGCACCGGCCAGAAAGGGGAAACAAGCCGAGTGTCCTTTGACTGGCGGGTCGGGAGAAGCAAACTATGCAGACAACGGAGTAACAACAACTGAAGGCAAGCATCTGACCACAGTCGCAAGGTAACGACAAAGAGGACATGGCAATCTCCATAGGCGCAGAAGCCGCGCCTGTCACAATCTGACACTGAGCTGCATGGGGTGGCATGCCTGTTACCTCTGTATTCGGGAGGCTGAGGCAAGAGGATGACTCTGAGGTTGAGGCTAGCCTAGGCTGAAATCTTGTCTCAAAAAAAAAGAAATCTGACACTTTTGATTTATTTTAAGAACACTCCAAGTCTGGGTGTGGGGCCACATACCTGTAAGCCAGCGCTTGGTGGGCGGAGGCAGGAGGATCGCAAGTTTGAGTTCAGTATGGGCAACACGGGGAACACCTGACTCAAAAAACAAAAGGGCCGAGGGTGTACGAGTGTAGGCGCCTGGGTTCAATATCCATATGCCAATAAAAAAGGGCAGAAAGGCATTTCCTTAAAAATACACAAGTGGCAATTAGCAGCAGAACAGGAGAACGCAGACCCGAAACACGCCATCACCGTACATGCTAGGGTGCTAAACCAGACGGACAACCGGCAGCGTCAGCGAGGATGTGGGAAAGCCGGCAGGCATGGGAGACAGTGCGGTTTCTCTGGAGGCGGTTCAGCATTTCCTCAACTAGTTAAATCTGGCACAGTAACAACCACACCTCCAGGTAAATGCCCAGACTAAAACAAAAACGTGCGTATGAATATTCATAGCGGCCTTACTGACAATAGCCAAAAAGTGGAAAACAAACCGCTATGTCCCTAAGCTGATTAAATGGGCAAATAAAAGTGATGGCTATTCAGTGGAATATTATTTAGCCATAACAAAGAATACAGCACTGATTCATGCTACATGATGGATGAGCCCTGAACGCACTGCTACGTGAAAGAACCCCAAAGGAAGGGCCACCTGGGGGTCCTGCGATACACTCCCTCCATAAAATGCAGAGCAGGACCTCTAGCTTTCCACCAGCCTGACAGCTATGAGTGTCCTTAGGTAGTAATCAAGGCCTGTAACAAGTTTCCCTGCTTCCCAGTGACACCCCGCCCCCATACTTCCACCAATGTCTTCAAAATGTGCTTCAACTTATGACTTTTTTCTGTTCTATAACTATAAATGCTGGATGTGACTGCTGCTCATTGGAACATGTTATCTGGGAAATCCTAAATTCATGTTCTCGGCCCTTGGTCACTCATCTTTGGTTTCAGAATAAATTATCTCTTTTCTCTTTCAGGCAAAAGTAATGTCTTTCTGTGTTGACAGTTGGGTCTTGCCCTGTAGTCTAGGCTGGTTCTGAACTCACTATGTAGCCCATGCTGGTCTTTAACTCACATTACTCCTCCCACCTCAGGCTCCTGAGTGCTGCAATTACAGACATGCGCCACCGCACCTGGCGTATGTGGTGCTGGGGAATTGAACTATAGAGCCCTGTACTTGTTTGGCCATCACTCTAAGCACTGTGCTATTTCTTGGGCCCCAAAGGTACCATATATTCTATTTATGTGAACTATCTACTGTAGCATGGGCTTTCAGAAATCATGTGTGTAATAACTTCATGGACACAGGCAGTAAGTTTCAGGTGATCTGTGAAGAGGGCCTGGACCTTCGGGGGGGGGGGGGGGCACACAACACGCTGAAGTCACGGCGTTCTGCGGCTCTCATTGCTCATATGAACAGTGTTTCACTTCTAGGGTGGAAAACTCAGGTCAGGGGCTGGAGGACACACTTCTGTCACAGATGCAAACTCTGGATTCAACTCTCACACTACTCTGGCCCTTACACCGGGTCACCAGTCAGAAGAGGAGCTAGGAAAGCTCAACTTGTCAGCTGTGTGACCTTGGGCAAGTCACTTACTTGCTACTGTTTTCTATTCTGTTTCAACTGTTCTTTAACCTCAAAAATTCTAAGAATTATGCTCTGGACCCAAGCCTGCAACTAACAGAGAGTGAATATCAGGTTAACCAGGAGCTAATATCACCCGCGGCTATTCTGACTTCCTGCTCTGAGTCATCTGCTTGTAGTAGGAGTACAGGGCTGGGGGCAAAGATACTCCAGGCAGAAGCCACTGTGCAAATGACAGGCCCAGAACTCAGGAGAAAACTAATTGACTGGTAACAAAGCCTATTATTTTTTTCTGCCTTGAAATTTTATACCTGCAGGTGCAGAAATGCAAAGTTCCTAGAACACTCTAAAAATAAGTTCCTAAAAGCTGAGCGTGGTAGTGCACACTTGTAATCTCAGCACTCGGGAGGCTGAGGCAGGAGGACTGCTGGGAGTTTGGGGTCAGCCTAGGCCTCATAGTTAGTTTAGGACCAGCCTGGACTACAGAGTGAGACCCTGTCTCAAAAAAAAAAAAAAAAAAAAAAAAGTTCCTAATTCCTCTTATCCCCTGCAGTTGAGAGAATCATACAGACTTGTGTTGTATTAAATGTGTCTGTGTCCGATGCTGGTAAAAGCAGATGACTGGGGGACAGATAGAGTTGTTTTTAATTTGTCCAGCTGGAATTAGTTAAATTTAACCTAATTAGACCAAACGACCAAAGCAGGTGTTTCTATGTGGTCCATGTTTTCATTCTGTGATCGTCTGGTTATATTTCCCAAGAATTTAAGGGAAGTCACTATGTCATAAAACCACTGGCTTTCTACCTATTCGCGCCACACACAGAGCATCTGCGTGTGGCAGCACGAATGACGGCGCTGTCGATACGTCGTGCTGACTTTACCATGTAACCACGTCAGCCGTGAGCGCCGGGGAGGGCCACATTACGTAACTTCCAGGACATACACGAGCAGGCTCGGAGGCGGTCTGTCTTCCCTTCTCCTACAAGCTGTGCAGACTGTCTAGGGATTCTGACCTCACTTGTCCAGGATGGTCACTTCTGAGGCACTCAGAAGAAAAACACCAACGATACCCACTCAGAGCAACATGTGTACTGCCCTTGGCAGAGCAAGGGGATCAATCTGAGCTAAGAACCCCAAGTAACAAAGCAACCACAAACGCCGTCCCAGCAGCCTGGCACTGCGTCGTGCCTGGTGCAGCGGCCATAGGTCGGCTTGCGAAGGGAGTGTAGCAGGTGGCTGCCCAGGGTGCGGGCAGGCCTCTTTCTGGTAACACGGTCCCGTCCTGCGCTACAAATCGCTGGGAGGGAACCAGATCCGCAGGCACCAAGGCCCTGTACACACCGGTGACTCGGAAGCTCCTGTGGTGGGAGTCCTGCCCAGGCCTGGGGATTCTACAGCAGAGGCGGGCGCCTGGGAAATTCTCTCCATAAGGCTCCGGGGCTCCCTTCCCCAGATACAACTGATGTCATTGCCTTCGGGTATATGTGAAAGTGGGCAGTTCTCTCTGCCTCCGTTTCCTCATGTCTAAGATGAAGAAACATTGGCCAGGCCCTGTGGCTCAGGCTTGTAATCTCAACACTCCGGGAGGCTGAGGCAGGAGGATCACAAGTTTGAGCCCAACCTGGGCAATTCAGTGGTTTAGCGAGGTCATGTGTTCAATCCTCAGTACTGTGCCTTTAGAAAGATGAAGGAACGTGAGTACCACCTTGCACATAAAGTGGCTGGCACAGCACTCTGTGCCTCCATTATTCCCTCCCACAAGCAAGCCGACACTGGAAATGTTTCGCGATTGAATACACAGCCTTTATTCTGAGCAGCCCCAGCCTCTCTTTATTGTTTTTTCAGATAGGTCTCACTGAATTGCTCAGTTGCCCAGGCTGGGCTTGAACTTGTGATTCTCCTGCCTCACTCAGTCTCCTGAAGTGCTGGGATTACAGGCCTGTGGCAACAATGTTTCCCAAAGAGGAATGTGTAATGGGTATCTGTGTGCCTCACAGGGGGGAGGGACACAGCCTTCCGAGGCGGTCACTTAAGGGCAGGGGTGTGGGAGGGACAAAGCAAATCCTTCTCTAGCTAAAACATTTCTATGAAGTTGTTACGTCACTTCCTCCTTTCAGGTGAACAAATCCTCTTTAAAATTCACACTTTATTATGCAAACATATAATTATGTAAGAACCAGGTTGCATAAAATTAGTAACACAGAGGCCAGGAAAGAAAAAACCTACTCATAACCCACCAAGAAAGTGTAAGGTGGTCCAGTATTTATTTAAACACTTGGTCAGAGAAAATTTTCAACTGAACAGCTGTGAAAAACCCAAATTTAAGGGGCGTGGGCCCAGAGAGAAACAGAAAGTCTACCTCTCACAGTAAAGGGGTAAATATTTAGCCATGTCTCAGAGGTTATTTTAGTAAATAGATATTTCAATTGAAAATGTCCAGCTTGAGAGCAAATAACTTCAGATGGGTTTAAAATTAGAATTCACGCTCTCTGCCTCCTCAGCCCTGTCCGGGCCCGTGACCCAGCTCCTGGTCCTGGGGCAGGCAGACCTTTTCTTTCTCCTTCCCCCAAATCCAAATGGAGACTCTAATCTCCCCTCCTGTAGGAAACAGACATACAGTAATGGCACAGCTGGATTCAGAAGAGAAGAAAGAACCAGGCAACAGAGTCCTTGTGGGTCTAAATCATTTTAAAATGCCAACAGAGGGGCTGGTGGAATGGCACAGTGGTTAAAGTGTTTGCCTATCAAATGCAAGGCCTGGGGTTCAATTCTCCAGCACCACATAAATCTGGGTATAGTGGTGCACGCCTGTAATCCCAGCACTCAGGAGGCTGAGGCAGGAGGATTGCCCTGAGTCCAAGACCAGCCTGGACTACACAGTGAGTTCAAGGCCAGCTGGGGCTACAGAGGGAGACCACATCTCAAACAATATCAAAACACCTCAAGAAACAAAATAAAAACAAACAAATAAAACCACTAATAGAACCCACAGGTTTAGACTTTCAAAAACCCAATTAATATCTGAAGAAACCTCAAATAACTGCATGTACCTATATGCTTGATTACACAAAACCTCTCTTTTCTTCTCTCCCGTCCTCTCTCTCCTTTCTTATTGGGGATTGGTCAAGGGCTTTTACATTGAACTGTATCTCCAACTCTTTTTTTTTTTTAATTTTGAGATAGTCTTAATAAGTCACTAAGTCGCTCAGGCTGGGATCAAACTTGGGATCCTCCTGCCTCAGCCTCCCATAGTGCTGGGATGATGGGTCAGCACTACAAGCCCCAATTTGTAAGATTTCATAACGATCTCCTCTGCATTCTTCCTCCCTGTTTCAGTCATGCAGCGTGCCCCAGCCCTTCAGTGTGGTTCTGAGATACTGCAGATGTAGGAACAGCTTCCCAAGGTCACTCTGCTCCGTGCAGAAAAAGTTCCCCTGAGGTTATGCCTTCATTTCTTTTGGAATAATTAACTCCTTGCAAGATTCATATTCAAATGCTTGTAGCATTTATGTATACTTATATATTCAGGCAGATGAAGCAGAATTTCCCTGTGTAGCATCAGTAAAATGTAAACAGAAGGAGGAAGTCTCCAGCGTCCTGCTGTCCTCACGGCGCGCTCTGCCCTGGCTGCTTTCCTCTGTCTGCTTCGGGGTCCACTTCCCACCCTTCCAAAGGCGGGCATCACAATGACCAGGCAAATCTCTCTGAAATCTAGTGGGCACATTTTCAGTTATGTTTTAGAATTTGGCTCTCCGATAGCCCTGAGAATCTGGGAGTATGAGGGCACAGAAAGGAATGGCACTTTGTTTTTTAAAACCACACGCTGCTACGTCTCCTATCCTCCAAAAATCTCCTTTGTCTAGAGGTCAAGTCCAAACTCCTGTGATTCTGTGTGTGTGTGTGTGTGTGGGGGGGGGTCCAGATGACTCAGTTCTGCCTCCTCCTCCTCATTTCTAGCCACAGCTGCCTGGCCTTGAACCCGACCTCCAGACCTCCGAAGGTTTTGTGGACTGATCAGTGCCTGCGTGATGCTGGCCACAGGACCCCTCTCTTGTGGCTGCTCCCCACTTCCTTACCCATCTGGTAACTCCCTGCTTGTCAAACCTGCTCAGCCCCCTCCTGGTCCACAAAGTCCTTTGTCAGCCCAAGTAGGAGTGATTCTGATGTTAGTGTCTCGAATACATCCCCTACACTCTTCCACTTCCAGTACAGTACCTGAAACACTTTACAACATTTTTTTTTTTTTTGAGACACAATCTCTCAATGCAGTCCGGACTGCCCCTAAACTCACTATATAGCCCATGCTGGTCTCAGACTCAGGGCAATCCTTCTGCCTCAGCCTCCTGAGTGCTAGGATTATAGGTGTATGCCACCACGCCTGGCTGATTTTTGTGGTCCTTGCACACTGGGTAAGTGCTGTAACCATGGAGCTACACCCACAGCCCCCCTCTACTACACTGCTCAGCACAAGACCCAGCCATCTCCAGACCCAGATAGATGTTCAACATATTCCCGACAGTAGCATGCTCATGAATTAAAAAGTACATGAACAAGAAAAGATTTTTTTCTGAATCAGATGGGCAGGAATATTCCTGACGGAAGAGATTTGAAAAGTTGTTAATGACTACAGAAATCAAAGTGGTATATCACTGTGACATTACTGGTATAGGAAAAAATATGTCTACTAGAAAATTTCAAGTTGCATCAATGGCCTATATTTTACTCCTGCTGGACAGCACTGGTTTTGCCCAGACTCCTGAGAACTGGATTACAACTCACATGATGCATGTGTATGTATGTATGTGTCCACATGTCTACTTGAAGAGGGATATGTATGTGTGTAGCTATGTATTTTCTAAGACAGTCTCACAAGGTTGCATGGTTAGGTAGGCACTTCTAACTCACTGCCACATGGACATGCACAGTGAGATGCTAGAGTTTCCCACAGTATAGGTTACGGGGTGAGATTCAGGTCACAGAGCTTGTGGTAAAGCCAGGGCACAGCCCCAGCCAGTTCCTATGTCCTATGGCTCTTGCCACTAGTGCCCGGTTAATGGCCCCAGAGCTTGGTCCCTTTGTGTCTATTCACACATTTTAATCATAGTTTGATTTTTAAATTTCTTATAATTTTCTATCTTAGTATCCTAGAAGTTGTAGTAAGAGGTGAAATTAATTTTAATAGTACATTTTAAACTTTAATCTGATATCAAACATATTCTAACATCTATTAATATAAAAGTTTCGTGAGAAAATTTACAATTTGTTCTCCATTTTAAGTCTCTGAAATTTGTTACATTATTTTCTACTTACAGACCACCTCATTTTGGACCAACCACCCCTGAAGTGCCTAAAGGCCACCTGTGGCTAGCGGCTGCCTTATCAGACAAGAGAGGGCAAGCCACACACACCGGGGCTGGATCAGAAAATCAAAGCCACCTGGTCCCATCACCTCCGTAAAGGAAGGACCACTGAGGAGCACGTGGGTCTGAGTAATAGAAGGCAGCCGTGATCACATTTAACCGTGCTTCAAACTAAATGATGTTTAAGAGCTTGGAGGCAAGAACGGCTTAAGGAGGGCGACGTCGTCTTCACAGAGCCCAGCTCCTCAGGAAGAATCGGGGGAAAGGACTGTACTGCTCTCGAGAGGGAATCCTGCCCGACAAGGACAACGATGCTAAATGCCCAAGAAAAACTCAGGTTGGATAAACTAACGGATGCCAGGTAACCACACAAGGGCCAGCTTTGCAGTGAAAGATTTGCAAGCAGGTCCTGTATATACAGAAGCAGTCAAGTACTACGGAGCGGTGTGGAATTTGGAACTGAAACAGAGATGGTAAAAATCTAAAACAACTTACTGGTAACGCCGGGTTTATAACTGCTTTATAAAATCTGGATCCCAGTTAATTCAAATGGATGTGATACTGATGATCCTTATAGTGGGGAGGATTTGTAGCGCGTTGTGTAAACTGGAGGCTGTCCAGCCTAAGAGCAGTGTGCTATTCATTATCACTCCACGACAAGAGCCATAAACTGTGCCGGTGTTTTTGCTTGTTTGGTTGTGAGACAGGGTCTCATCCTGTAGTCCACGCTGGTCCTCAACTCACTATGGAGCCCAGCTGGCCTCAAACTCATGGCAATCCTCCTGCCTCAGCCTCCTGAGTGCTGGAATTACAGGTGCCTACCACTACGCCTGGTTCTAAACTGCTCCTGTTTTATAGCTTTGGGACTCTATGATCCGATGCCTTTAGGTGACATAACAGCGGCCCCTCTGCTGGGATGCGGAGCAGAACCACGTCCAGTGTGTTTTCCAACCTCTGCAGGCCGTGGGGGCGGCCATGGGGTGATGGGCGAGAGGCTTCTGCACCTTCCACAAGTACCCCTTGCAGAGCATTTTTAGTTGGTTTGAATTTGGAAACAGGGTTCCACAGGGACAGAGCTGGACTCTGACAGCCAATTGGATTTCTTCAAGACAACGATCACAGACAGACTGGAAGGCACAGAGGCGAGGCCTGGCCTGCCCGGGCTCGGAATCTGACTGTAATCGTAGCCTCCCCGAGGCAGGCCTAGCCCATTAGAAGAGGCTGATTTTAACCAATTGCAGGCTCATTACCCTGCATTTTGGTTTGCATTGATGAAAATGAGTTTCAGCCTGTGGCCTGGAACTCATGCAGAGAACTTCCTGCAGCCCCTTACATAAACACATCCAAAAATTTTATTTGTAGTTGCCTTTCTCCCTTCAAAAAACCCTCAAAACACCACTTTGTGAATTGGGGTTAAAATAGAACGGTATGTGGGTCCGGGATGCACACCTGCAAACATACACAACCTAGAAACACAAATGATCTCTGAGCTGGGCAGTGACCTCGACACGGGCTGCGGGGTGGGCTTGAGAAGAGGGGTCCCACATTCCAGGCCAGCTCAGCTATCTCCACGGAGGGAAGAGCAGGGAAAGAGTGACCTTTCAAAGACCAAGCACGAACAGGCAACATCAAGGTCTCTGAGAGGGGGAGTGCACGCGAGAGAAGTTCACACTCTTCCCTGGACGATCAAAGAAAATATTTAATGACAAACTAAGTAAACAAGGACATGTTTCCTTAGGAAACTTTTTTTTTTTTCCTTGAAACCCAAGGCCTTTGTATTGTGCTACTTCCCAAGTTCATTTTTTTGCCTAGTGGAGCAGCTTATAATTCCAGTACTCAGAGGCTGAGGCAGGAGGACTGCCATGAGTGTAAGGCCAGCCTGGGCTACGGAGTGGGCCGAGGATCAGCCTGGGCTACACAGCGAGATCCTGTCTCCAAAAAACAAAATAACAACAAACCAGGTCCTTTTATTTTTGGTTTTGGTTCTGCGACAGGGTGTTGCTGAGTAGCCTAAGCTGGGCTTGAATTTTTGATCTTCCTGCCTCAGCCTCCCGGGGTGCTGGGATTACAGGCCTGCTCCACTGGGCCTAGCTGTGTGAAGCTTCTAGGAAGTTGTCATAGGAGACTGCTGAAGTCTGATGTGAGTTAGAGTCTTAAAAGGAGATGGCAGGTGCAGGCAGGGCTGCAGAGACCTCCCTGGCATCTCAGAGAGCTGTGACCTTCCTCCATTGCTACGGATCTTACCTGGCTGGTTGCCCTTCGTGGGTGTGTCAAGGCAGCGAGTCAACAGGGAGAGAATGTCAATATATACAGCTCTGGTCACTAAGCATGGATTTTGCCTGGAAAGGAAGAGAACAGAGTATAAATTGCTGCTGCCTACGCCTGAGGCCTGGACCAGGACTGTGAACACGGGTGTTGGCTACAGGCACGTCACGAGGCCCAGGCTGTGATGGCAAGTGCTAAAAGAGATGGGTGGCCACAGGTACAAAGAAAACCAGCAGCTCAAGTGACAGAAGGAGTCCAAGAGCACAGAGCGGGGGTCAGCGCTGTGTGCGGACACGTAAGCCCCACAGGATGAGAAGGCAGGGGAGACGGCTCCTGTTCCTCTCATACCAGGAGAAACGTATCACTGGCCACGAGAACATGGAGTTAGCACTCTGAGAAAAGCGAAGGGTGCCCACACAAGCAAGGCCTATCTGCAGACTTCCCGCAGCGAGCTGCGCATGGCACATGCCAGGCCAACAAATCCTAGTTAATGGATGGTTTCCTTCCAAACAATTGCTTACTCTTTGAACCTGGCAGGAACAGCAGGTGGCTTGGATCTGGAGGTCTTGGTAAAAAATGACAAACAGGAGCTTTCTTTTGAGACAGTGCCTGAATGCCCTAAGCCTTGACCTTGTTTCAGACTGACCTTCAAAGGGGCCAAACTCTGGAGTGCTACTAACCGGGCAGAAGTAGCTAGCCTAGTAGGGCCCAGCAGGGGCTGGATTCTGGCTCTGCCACCTGCTTTGACCTGAATCAGACCCCAGACCTGTACTGTGGGAGCCTGAGCGTCCCACTGTGAGTGTCCACGCAGTAGTGAGCCAGAAGGGGCCCTCTGCGGCCTCACCATGTCCTTGGCCCATACTTCCAACTCAAGATGAGGGATCGCCCCAAAACTGCCCGAATTCTAGCTGGTGCATTTCTTACCCTGCCCCTGCCACTCCGTCAACAGACACTTCTACTGTTTCCCGTAAGCTGTACCCTCATCTGCATCCAGAACTACGCACATCTTGGAGCGGGCACCTCCTCTGACAGGCCAAGTCAACGGAGACCACTGACCAGAGCAAGCTGGCTTGGATGGTGGTCTCTGTGGCTGACCCGCCTTGCAGCCCCTCACTGGCTTCCCTTACAGAACTGGCTTGCTCCCCAAACCACCAGGGTAGCCGATGCTTAGTCTGGCCTAATTTCATCCCCGTCATTAGCTATTTTTAAAACCTAGTTTTTAAAAAAAGGTAATATATGCACATGGTACAAAAAGAATTCAGAGGCCAGAAAGGCATGTGAAAACGAGGTCCCTATTCCATGACCCTGTCCTCTGCCCACAGTCTGTTTCCCTAGGAAACCCTGACTGCTACTTACTCCTGCCCCTCCCAGGCACCTCTCTGCATTCCCAGCCCCACCTGTTTGTCTTTATATAAATGGTGATTTACCACGTGCTAAGTTCTGAGCATTACTGTTTTCCACAGACAGGCCAGGACAATATTATAGTAGAGATTTGCTTCCTTTTCTCTGTCTGTTTTTCCTTTTTTGGTAGTGAGAATTGAGCCCAGGGCTTTTGCCACTGAGCTGTATCCCCAGCCCATTTTTATTCTTGATTTTTGAAACAGTCTCCCTAAATTGCCCAGGCTGGGCTCGAACTTGTGACTCAGGCTCCCAAAGTGCTGGGAATCAGGCCTGTGCTACCAGGCTTGGTTTGCTGCATTTTCTTGATTGCTATAAAGTGGTCCATTTCATGAATCTGCATCTGTCCCCTTTTGGCAGAATTCAGATTGTCTGCCACACTCCACAACTGTAAACAGTGCTGTGGTGCATACATCTGTACACAGTCTAGGGTACACGGTATGTGCAGAGCGAAGTCCCCCAGGTGGAATCTGGCACTTGGACATTTACGCTTTCCACTGATTTAGACAGGATCACTCCAAAGGGCCTGGACCAGTTTCTGTTTTACCAAGTGTCTAAGGATTCCAGTTGCCCCACATCTGGCCACCACAGCCCACTATTAACCTTTCTGACCTGTGCCAAGATGATAAGCCTTAAACAGTCCCTCATTGTTTTCAACTGCAGTTATACTGAGAATGGAGTTGGCCACTCCTCACGATGCTTCTCCTTCCTGTTTTTTTTTTTTTTTAATGGCATTGAAGATTGAACCCAGGGTTTTCCACAGAGTTATATACTTGGCCTTTTTATTTTTTGAGACAAGGTCTCACTACGTTGCTAAGTTGCTGAACTTGTGATCCTCCAGTTTCAGCCTCACAGCAGGTTAGGATTACAGATGTGCACTATAATGCCCAGCTTCTGTAAGACTGGACTGAGAGGGAGGGAGGGAGGGAGAGAGGGAGGGAAAAAGAGAGAGAGAGAGACAGAGTGAGTTGTGGAAATCACACCCAGGGCTTCGTGCATGCTGGTTTATGTCGTATCTCTTGTATTTTGCTTGTTTCTTTTCCAATCTTGCCTCCATCTTTTGTCTCTGTCTAGTTTCCTCCAAGTCTCTTAGTTACAGTCTCCTGTTGTCATTCTCCACCCGCATGGATGGAAACTTAATTTTAGAGACAGGGTCTTGCTCTGTAGTACAGGCTGGTCCTAAACTCACTCCGTAGCCCAGCCCTGCCTCAGCCTCCCGAGCGCTGGGATTACAGGCGTGCACCACCACACTTGGCTTAGGTGGTACTGGGGAATCGACCCCAGGGCCTTGAACTTGCTGTGCAAGTGCTTTAACCACCTAGCTGCTGCTCCAGCCCCTGGAAATTTCTTTACTGACATTATTCTCACCTTTGGGATCTCCACTCTCGATATATTGTGACCTCTGCCTGTCAAGGAAAGGGCCACTAGGGAAATAAGGCAGAAAACTCATGGTGGGAGCCGGCCTGGGGCTAAGACATCAGCAAACCGCCTGAGCGCCAGCACTGGGTGGAGCTGAGGGCCAGGACAGCAGGGGACTGTCTCCTGGGCGTCCTGCTTTGAGCTAGGTGTGGGGAGGAGATGCACACAAGACCATTTCTTGCCTCTGAGGATTCTGAGAAGTTATGGAGAGAAAACCAAAGACAAATTCTAGCACAAGATATAAAGAATGAGAGGAAAAACCCACACGACATGGACTGGAGAAAAGAGGAGGCTCATTGGGTGGGGATTCCAGCTGGGAAGGGCCCGTGGGTGGACGATGCCGGACACAGCTGACGAAGAGGTCGTCAATTCATCCTGCTTGTCCAGGCATGCAGTGGACAATAGCCTGGACAAAGGAGAAAACATGGTGAAAAGCAGGGATGAGAGTGAGGTGGGCCAGGCCTTCAAGAGATGGTATCCCTTAGTGTCACCATTTCCTGCTACCTCCGAGAGTCACAGCTGTTTGTCCCATGTCTTTCTGTGGAGCCACACAGGATCATAAAGGGACGTGTCTGAGAAATAGGTTTGCTTTTCGAATCCGGTGAGTGTGGTTTCCTTGCGATGCACAGCTAAGTTAACATCTTTGTAAACAATTCCCAGTGAGCAGAAGCAAAGCTGGCAACCCTCAGAGTTCCTTGCCAGGGGACACCGTCCTAAGTCTTCCTCAGCCTGACACAGGCTGGTGACCTCTGCTGGCTTCTTGGGACACGTCAGGGACCACTGTGACTGCTCTATTAGGTCTGCTGTCATGCACAGGGCCATGGAGGAGGGCTCCCTCCAATGCTGCTGGTTCAGGTTCCAGGAACCCAGGGCCAGGACAGGACCAGAGTGGTGTCCATGCACAGCTAGGAAGTACCTCTGGGTGCAGTTCTGGCCTGGGACCACCGTGCAGGCCCCGAGCTAGAGACCAGCCCCACCTGCACTCCTGGAGCTGGGCTTTCTCTGAACTGGCTCCCAAGTCAGGAAAATCATTTTTTCCCCGTCTTTTTCTCCAGCTCCTACTCAGTGTTTGCTCTGACTTGGAAGCAGCACGCTGGGAGCCCAGGGTGAGCCAGGGGTTTGTTCTCGGCCTGCGGAGCCACTTTGATATTGGGACAGAAGCCCAAGCAATAGCAGGCCAGCTGGACAGGAAACCGAGCCACAGGCTTTGGTGGGCTTGGGGATCTTTTTTCTACTCCCAAATGGAAAAATCCTGGCATGGGGTACAGTCTAATGAAGATTTATAGTGTTTAAAAAAACCCCAAGTGATCTGGGGCTAACAGATGGGCTGAAAAACAGCACAGTGGCAGCCTTAGAGGGGCAGGAGGCCGGTCTGAGGGCCGAGTTTACATAGAACGTGAACGAGGTCTTGTTGAGAATCTTGCTTTCTTTCTTTCGCGGTTTCTTTTTTTCTTTTTAAAAATCATTCATGCCTTGACAAACATCCACCCAAGAACCTGATCAGTATGTTTTTGTCTCGGGAAACCTCTGAACTTCATTAACCCCTGCCCTCGCTGCTGGCCGTTGAGGGGACCGCAGTGGCAGGGTAGACAGCGAGGTCTCCAGACCCGTCCACAATGGCCCCAGTGTCTCCCGCGCAGCGGGAGCGCCTGGGAAGTCTGTGATAAATTATTCACTTCTGGTCCCTTCCGGAATCGCAGTGGCTGCAGAGCTTCTCACTGAGGCGCTTTCATTCAGAAAACCTTCACTGCGAAGTTGCTGAGAGCATGGAGCGGTGGCGGGAGTGCACACAGAGAAAAGCCCAGCTGGTGGCACCCTGCCATCCTCAGGGAATTTAGAGTGCTGGTAGTCTGTGAACTAGTAGTGTGTGCGCACGCGCGCGCATACACACACACGCATGACCAGCAGGAGTAAGAGAGGAAGAGGGAGCAAGGAGATAGAGCACCGCAGTGTATCAAAGCAGCAGACAGGCACTGGCTCACTAACTTGTTACATACAATGTTTCCATACAGGCCTAGACTACTGCGATTCTTTAATAAGTTATATCTCTTTAAATAAGAAATAATGAAATGCAGTAATCTTAAGTAAAGTTACTGTTCTGTTCTACCTTTGTTTTCAGGCACTAAGCCACCCCACACTGTGCTGAGCGCTATCAGAAAGGCAGGCTTGGTATCTGAAACGATGACTAACATATTAAGGCGAACACCCCTGAAGCCAAACATGCTACCTACTGAGTAAATTCCCTGCTGCATATACATGCAAATACACATTCTCTCAGACTGCACATATCCTGTATAATGATTATTAGAATCTTAAACCATCCTGGGTATGAGAGCAAATTCTGGATCGGCTATGTGGTGGAGCCATGAGTACAGAAAATTCGAGCCCAGACAAGGAAACGTTATAGCAACCTTATCTCTAGATTTAATTTTTTAAAAAAATCAGTGAGGGTACAGCTCAGCCATAGTGCGCTCGCCTACTGTGTGCAAGGATCTGGGCTCGACCCCCCACGACTGCAACAAAACAAAGCAAAACTCCAATTGTGCAAGATTTCAGGGGGAGTGGAGGGTCTGCATGTGCACAAGTGCACACAGTGCACACACATACATGCATTAGGTCACATGTAAAAGGTATTTCTTGTTGAGAGTGGCTGTCGAGATGGCGTGAAAGCCACTAGGTTGGCAGAAGCACAGTCAGTCACACCACAGTATGAAAAGTACCCACAAGGAGTGCTCAAGAGGATGGAAGGGGCTGGGGCTGGTGGCACAGGCCTGTCATCCCAGTGTTCTGGGAGGCTGAGGCAGGACTGCAAGCTTAACTCAGGGAGCCCCTGTCTCAAAATCAAAAACAAAAATGGAATGGAAAAGCCCTGGCCTCAAACCTCAGTACTATGAGAGAGAGAGAAAGAGAGAGAGAGAAGAGAGCACCCCACAAGCCTGGTGAGTAAGACGGGACCTCGACCAAGTTGTTTATTTTATTTATTTATTTATTTATTTTTGAGGCAGGGCCTTACTCTGTAGTTCAGGCCAGGCCAGTCTTTTTTTGCCCCATTTTATATATATATGCAATACATAATGTCTACATTGCATTTGAGTATTTTGTGCACATATATATCCTTGAGCTGACTATGTAAGTCAGGTTCACCTAGAAATCATGGCAATCCTCCTGCCTCAGGCTCCAGAGTGCTAGGTTTACAGACATGCACCACTATGCCCAGCTTATGTGGTTTGAACCCAGGACCTTGGGCTTGCGAGGCAAGTGCTTTAGCCATCAAGCTATTCCCCCAGGCCCTCCTTGGCAGAGTTGGAAGCTGGGGAGGGGCCAGAGAGGCAGGGCGTGCACAGTCAACACAGCACAGGAGCCAGCAGGTCCAGAAGACTGGGGCTCATGGCAGGTTTAGAGAATGGCAGGAAGTGCTGGAGGGACATGGGGGGCGGGCAGGGTACAGCGGGAAATGACACGGGGTGTCTTGGAACAGGGGCCCTAACTGGGAGAGTGTAGGGGTGCCCGTAAGAGCTCCAAGGGGCTGAAGGGTGAGAACCCCTGTGGGACCTCAACAGCGGTCCCCCAGGCGGGAAGGAGACGTGGCAGAGAGAAGCGGAGGTACAGCAGCAGAAGGCAGGGTTTGGGGCTGGAGACAGGAATGCAAGGTGCTGCGCAGCCCACCGTGTTCCTCGTACTCTCTGCACCTCCTCACCTCGCACACATGTAGCCCTTTACATACTGTAGGCTGGGGGCCTGGTGGTGCAGGCTTATAATCCCAGCATTATAGGAGGCTGAGGCAGGAGGTTCACAAGTTTAAGCTCAGCTTGGGCAATTTAGTGACAATGAGATTCTGTCTCAAAATCAAAACCAAAAGTTGGGCCAGATATACAGCCCAGCATGAAGGCCTTGGGTTCTGTTCCCAGCACTGCAACCAAACCAAACCCCTTTCAAGCCTGTCCTCTAGCAAACACACCCCAACTAACTGTGCAAAGCCGCCACTGGGACCATGTGAGGGGATTTCGCGCCTCCCTCTGGTGCCCAAGATCCTGATGGCCTTCTCTGTGGTGCCAGCCACTCCAGTGGCGTCAGTTGTAACTGCCACACCCAGGCCTGCCTCTCCTCATTGGGCTGGAAGAGGAGCTGCTGCTCATAGTAAGGAGGGGACAACGAGGCCACCGCAAGCCACATCAGCGTGGAAGTGTCCAGGAAATACCTCCAGCCCCCCTTTTTCTTTCTTTCCTTTTATTTTTATTATTATTTTTGTATTGGAGATCAAGCCCAAGGCGTTCACATTAAGCTACAACTCCAGCCATTTTTATTTACTGATTTTGAAATAGGGTCTCACTAAATTGCTCAGGTTGGGCTCAAACTTGTGATCGTCCTGCCTCAGCCCCCCACAATGCTGAGATTACAGGCTTGTTCTACTGGGTCTGGTGGGTTTTCCTTTGAAAGTAAAGCCATTCTCCATTCATAAGGTCCTACTCACAGGTCCTTGCTCTGGCAGTCGGCTAGGTTCCAGGGAGTTGTCACAGTCACCATGTGCTAAGGGACACTATGAGCTGTGAGTGTCCAGACAGGGAATGAAGGCCCTGGCCATGCCCTACTGAACACAAAGGGCCTCCCCTGGAAAAGCAGCTCTTGGTCCTGGGGACGTACCTCTGAGAGGGAGGCCCTCCCCTTCACCACCCTTCTGGGAGTCATTCTCCTAGGCCCTCAGACACCAGAAGCCAGTGGGGTCCTTTCTCAGAGCTTCCACAGCCTACCCTGCTGTAGGGAGGAAACCCCAACTCCAAGCTACCACTTCCCCCTTCCCCTCCTCTCCCTGAATGGTCACCTGCCCTTTCAGAGAATTCCAGGGGGCCTCCAACCCCCCAGAGTCACAATTTCCATCTTTCTATTAGGCATCTTTTTCTCATTAATGCACGAACACTCATGCCATGTATGTAGAACGCTGAAAAAGAGACCTTGTGTGGGGCTTGGGATTTGTTCAAAGCCTGGGGAAACTGCTTCACAGGGTGTTTTTTATTCCTTTTATGAGAGATGCATGTTTCCTTCCCTCTGTGACTTGTTTAAAAGTAAAGTTAAATATGCTGCCAGAGCAATTGCTGGTTAATAACTTAATAAGCTACAGGCTAGGAATTATGGGAGAAAAGTAGTATCCAAGAAAACGTTTATTGTACAGTTTGGGGCTTGGAACACAGTGCACTGATGACTATGGAGAATGCAGAAGAAGCCCTCTGCACAGAAGGAGAGTGAGGGGAACGGCGTGTCAGGAGGCTGCAGGAGAGAGGTGAGGGATTCTCCCAGCGTGACCCACAGAACCGAGGAAAAGTGGCGCAGTGTGAACCTCACCACCACAAAACTATTAACAGGGGTGGTCATCACAAACTGCTCTCTACTAAAAGTTTCATCCTCAAAAATATTTCTATTTAATTTTGTCTGTATAAAATTCTTCAGAGGCATGACTATGATTACTATTCCTACTTTTACAAAACAATGAAGTTGATCCAAAAGCTTCAGTGACTTAACTCAGGATCAGGGTAAAAGCCCAGACAGTAAATGAATTACACTGTGTACCCCAAACACCACTGGATGAGTGTGAGCCACTGCAGCAAGCAAGCACTGAGCCTGGTGGCTTGCACCCATGTCCTCTGGGCTGTGCCTGGCATAGGGGGAGAAGTGGTCGCTTCGGTGCGGACTGACCCAGGTACTTCCCACACAGCAGGTTACGCTGGTGACGACTCAGTGCCTGGCAGCAGACACTTCCATAACCAGTTAGCGCTTTCATACTCACCATGTCCTCTGTATCCTCACTGACTTAGTTTACAGCTTTGCCTTTTGTAGCCAAAAACCAGGGCCTATAGACAGCACGAGCCAAACCAGGCTCACTGGCACAGGCCTGTAACATCTGGCACTCTGGGAGGCTGAAGCAAGAGGATCTCAAATTCAAGCCTACCTTGGGCAATGTAGCAACGTGGCAAGAAAACCTGATTTCAAAATTTAAAAAGAAAAAGCTGGACATGTAGCTCAGTGCGAAGGCCTAGTATTCTGGTATTCATTCCCTGGTAACACACACACAAATACACACACATACACACGTCGTATACACATACACATGGACACATGCCCACTCATGCACACATGGGGACTATCTCCAAAGGATCACCACTGCAGAGCAGCTGTGTGACTGGGTGAAAGAACTTATTTACACATGAGAATTTCGAATTTGCTGGCATGACTTGCTGGTCTGATTAAATGGCAGTCAGCCAGCTGAGAGCGGGCTTCTGAAGAAAGGGGATCTAGGACAGCTGTTGGCATGTGAGCCCCTCGACAGGACCCCAGGCAGCCTGGGAACAGGGTGGCAGACTGTCCTGCAGGGGCTCAGGCAGCAAGGGGAGGAGGAAGCCGGTGATGAGGCAAACACCAAAGCCGTTTCCCACCTCTAATGGGACCCATCTTCTAGGCCAGTTGCATCTGTCAAGTAGGAGGGCTGCCTGCCCCTTGGGTGGCTCTTCTAAAATTATCAGTTCGGATGAGGTCTGTTGGGAGTTGGGGTGCTTCTTTCAGTCCTTCTGGGGGTTCCAATCAGAGGGAGTCTCCAGGCCCCCACCCAGCCTGAATCGTATCTCCCATCTTGCTATCCTCAAAGTTCTGGGTTTCCACAAAGCTGCTATTTGCAGAATGAATCCCACTGGGCTGGCTGGTCCTTCAGTCCCTTTCCTGCTCTAAGTTCTGTGGTTCCTCTACGATGATGCAAAAGAGAAAAGCCACATGGTCTCAAGGACAACTGAGCACCACCTCTCCCGTAACTGCGGCCTGGGAGGTGGTGAGGCCTTCTAGGTGACAGGGACAGAGAGCTGGCAGCTGGGGGCCAACGTGAGCAGCTGGGAAGCCTTCAGATGTGCCTCAGTAGCTCTGACATGTGCAAAGACGGTGGCTGCTCCCCAGGGTCACCAGAGCTCTTAGATCAGGCCCACGATCCTCTGGCCTAGGTGACAGTCCTGGGCTGCCCACTACAACTTCTTTCAAAACAGAGTCTCTTCTTCAGTGTTAGCCGCTGCGCCTGACGCCCACCACCTGGACACACTCCTGTCTCACTGCTGGGTGAGCTCCCAAACCACACCCTGACTGATACCTTCCTCCTTTGGGAAGCCTTCCCTGACCATCTTGGCCATATTCTTGGCTTTGTTCTTGTGCTTCTCTCTGTATCCCAGCGTTGGGTTTTCATGCTCTCTTAAGCTCACACGGACCATTCTCTTAGTTACTTATTCACTGCTGGGACAGAATACCCAACGTGCACAACTTAAAGGAGGAAAGGTTTATTCAGTTCACAGTTTCCGAAGGTCTCACACAGTCCACTCATGGCCCGTGAGCAACAGCGGAAGCACAGCTCAGGACGCTGCAGACCAAAAGCCAAGCGAAAAGAGGAGTGAGTTGATGTGTGGAGACCAAGGCAGGCTAGAGCCTTCCCATGAAGAAGCTGTAACAATGTTTCTTCTTCCTTCCTTTACTTAGTCTAAGCTGGCCTAGGCCCCATTGCCAGGGTGTGCACCCTTCCCTCACTTCCTGGCTCACAACTCAAAGTGACACATACTGGAGAGCTCTTCCCTAGGTGCTCCCTTCCAATCTCAGTAACTTGTAAGAATCCCTCCAGGTCAAGCCCCAAGCAACAGGCCCCACTTCCCAACAGCACACGGTTCCATAGAGATCCCACTGCATCCGAACACATGGGGCTCTTGGGGGCCCTCCAGATGCAGATCACAGCACCCATGAAGGACAGAGGCCTGGTGAGGCTGTGTTAAGTATGTACTTCCCACAGTGCTCGGCCCTGCCCTGCCCTAAGACTCCTCCTTGACATGGCAATGAGACCGTCACAATTTCCTTAACAAAGGCTCGGTACTAGCATCTCCCATGCCGGTCTCAGGAAATGAACCTTACATAATGAGCAAGCCTCACCTGGCCTCTCCAGACTTCTGCCTCCTCCTAGAAGACATCTCCAATATCCCCCTCACCTGGGACAGCCTCTGAGTGCTAGGGAAACATGTGCCTGGCTTGCTCACGTGGCTGTGAAAGCGGCTGCATCATCGATCTATCGCCCAGCATGCCTACTACACTGCCCTGTAGCTTTGTGCATCTGAATTTTGTTCACTGGTTTCTCTCTTGTGGTACTAAGGGTCCAAGTCCTGGGCCTTCACCCTGAGCCTCAGCCCCAGCCCATATTTATTGCTGATTTTCAGACAGTGTCTTGCTAAGTTGTCCAGGCTGGCCTTGAACTTGTGATCCTCCTTCTCAGCCTCCCAGAGGGCTGGGACTACAGGTCTGCACCACGGGGCTCAGCTGGTAAATCTGAGTTTTGTGAATTTCCTGAGAATGGATGAAGGGAATGAAGGTGTTGACTTATCCAGAAGATGGAACATGTTACATGCTAAAGGGAAAAAAATACCCCACTGTCTCAGGGCTTTATATAATGTTACGAGAATGTGCCGAGGACACTTCAGGCCCACACTCCCTTGTGAGCTGGGCCGTGACAACACCGGCTGGCCCTTCCAACAGCAACAGCCAACACGCCAACAGCTACAAGTGGGGGAGGACAGGCGTTTCTGAGCCTTTTACTGAACCAATCGCCATTCCTGGGCTCAAATGCAGATTTCTGTATTTAAAGAGTAGAAGGCACCGCGCGGGCTGCGTTCCCAGGGTGCAGTGGTGTGAAGGACCGGTTTTCTTTCTCAGTGTAATGTGAAGCAGCTTTGATGTGGGACTGCCTGCTCAGAGGCCCGGTGTACCACACTTTCAGCTGCTTGCACGCTGACTGGTTTGCAGAAGCCCAGCCTGTCCACAGAAGGGCTTCATAGATTTTCAAACTTCACTCTTCAGACAGCTCAAGCCTTCAAAACCCGAGGCTGTGTTCTCAAAAGGAGCATT
This sequence comes from Ctenodactylus gundi, assembly GCA_004027205.1. Taxonomy (NCBI): domain Eukaryota; kingdom Metazoa; phylum Chordata; class Mammalia; order Rodentia; family Ctenodactylidae; genus Ctenodactylus; species Ctenodactylus gundi. Next base: position 14,558 of record PVKB01007385.1, on the reverse strand, counting down.
TAATGAAGGAAGTGTTTTGCACCTTGTTCCAGGGGTTTGGGTTGAAATGTGATAACTTAATGTTCTAGCTGTTTTTAAAAAATACAAACAGGATCTCACTCTGACCTTCAACATTCCTGAGACAAGCAAACGCCAGTAGGCCAGGTCTAAAGTGCACCAAGCCCACTCCCCCACCATGCGTCTTCGCGAGGCTCACGGTGACTTCACGTCGCTGAGCTGGAGGGGTGGGGGTCCTCGGGAGAGCCTCCTTTCTCAGCAGAGTTTGAGGCTTGAAAGAAAAGCAGCGATCGCTATCTTGCCCTTATTTTTCCAAAATTAAACGGAAGGAGGGGAGGTATTGGGAACAGCTTTTTAATGAAAAAAAGAGAAAAGAAAGAAATCGAGCAAAGATGAACCAAACTCTAAAGAAAAACATGACTCTGAGCAATGCCTGGGGACATGCTGTGTGCTCAGTGGCCCCGTTAGGACATGCATCCCTGAAAGTTTGCACAGGGACCACGGTGACAGCTCTAGATGGCACATGATCCTGAGCATTTAGCAGTCTTTCTAGATAAATCCATGTCAGCGGGCACGGAGGGAAACAGCAACCTGCAGCTGGGCGGAGAGGGTCAGGGCCTCTTCCTTTCCAGTCACTGTGAAAGAAAGCCTCTTCCCCGGGGGATGGGACCTGGGAAGGGGCTGGGACTGTCTGTCCTGCAAGGCGGAGCACACGGGGTGGAGGGCACTGCTGGAAACACCAAGTAGAAAGCAGACGGTCCCGGGATTCATCATTCTTGTAAGTCAGTACCGGGGAGGCCAGTTCTTCTGGGAAGGACGCAGAACAGGTTGCCAAGTAGCCCTGCAGTCGCGTCCCCACCTCCTCCCCATCAGCATCATGCCATTCAACAACTTCTTCCCAAGGGTGCTTTCCTTGTAACCTCGGGGCCTATTCTTGTGTTCTTAGAGCCAGTTTTTCTCATTATTTTTCAACGTGATACTCCTCAAGGCCTGCCAACAATGTGTGGTCTCTGCCCAGGCCCTCAGGCCACAGGCATGGCTGCCCAGGGCACAGAAGGCTGGCAGGTCACCCAGGTAGGGGGACTAAGTGCCAGGCTGGTGCCCCTGCAGTGCCAAGCCCTCAAGAAGGAGGGCAGAGGCCAGGAGTATTTCTAACTGGGGCTTGGATGATCACAGTGGCCAGTTCTCTGGCCCTTGCTCCTCAAGGTAGGCACAGGGATGAGGATGGCAGCAGCGGGTCCCAGGAGCTGCTCTCAGGCCCCACTGCAGACCTGCAGAACAAGTCTTCTTTGGATGGAGCGCCCCAGGAGATTCACGTGTACACTTTCTTCCGCAGGGGCACTGCTCTAGAGCCACTTACAGCCACTTGAAGTCCTTAGCATTTGGATAAGGGAGGCAGCAGGGTCCAGGCGAAAGATCTTCCAAGCAGCTGGTGGCTTAGACCCCAACAGACCCCAGTAGTTGTTAATGAGATCCCACATTTGGTCAGCCGTGTGAAAATGGACAATTCCCCTGACCCCCTCTGGTCTGCAGTTTTCCGTATGTCTAGCCAGGAATGAGCTCATAAACTTCCTGGTTGGTGAAGATCTACCACGCCTGGGCTACGAGTCCACTTGGAAGTCTGATTTCTGCCCATTAGCAGTTTATTAATAAAGTTTTGACAGCACTGGACAGACGGCAGGGCTCAAGAAAGAGTTGTCGGGTGAAGTGATGTATGTAAAGGCCGTTCTCTTGAAGCCTCACCTCAGAAAATGAAAGTGGACCATGCACTTCTAGGTAGGACAAGAGCCGTACCAGTGTCAGGTCTAAACGGCACCCAGGGGGGGCAAAGGGCACACCTGAAAGTGTGGACATCAGAAACTCTCGGGTGGGGCTGGCCTTGGTGGCTTCCAGGCCTCTGCAGAGGGCTCTAACACAGAGCCACAAGGTTCAGAACGATGGCCTGGTGTGGAAACTCAGTGCAGACAACCCAGGCCCTGACAAATGCCAACACCTCGGCTCACTGTCTTTTTCCATGAGGCTCAGCCAGGGTCACTGGGAGGGGTGGCTGGGAGACAATGGTATCAGGGGACATGGCCAGGACTTGGATCCGGCTCTTTGTGGATACATGGAGATTTGAGCCAGGTGTTGCCAGATTCACTGTTTTCAAAAAGATCTTGATATATTGTGGAATTTCCTGATTTTTAAATGATGGCAAGTAATTAAAAAGAACCCAGAAATTTAAATCCTGTATAGGCCAAAGAGAACCCACGGATGGCGAGTGTGACCTGACCACAATGTCTGCCAACTGTGCAGCACCCTGCAGGTGGCCCAGGGAGACTCTTGTTAAGGGGATACAGTAAAAGGGTCAAGTATGACAGTTACTGTGATGTAATGGCAGAAGTCAAATTTAAAAGGCTATCCATAATTGTTTGACCTGTTACCATGCCAGGCAGAAATGTGAACTAAACGGGGCAGGTGTCTTCTACAGAGGGATTTCCAAAGAGCTCTGAGAAGAGTTCATGAAACAACATATACTAATCAATAATCTCCTCTCATACAGCTCGGCACAGAGTGACCCGTCAAAAATTAACCTAACTCTTCTCTTCTCTGCTTCCCAGCGGGAACTAGGCCGTTTTCCTCCGCCATGCCCTTCCACCATAAGAGAGCCAGCCAATCCTGTGCTGAAACATGAGAAGCGGAAGAAAATTCTCCGCTCATCAGGCCAGGTGCAGTTCCTGAAGATGACAAAGCCTCAGAACCCTTCCTTAAGAAGTCACACTCCAGCAGAAAGCACTCGGTACTCAGGAGACACAGAGATATGGCTCGATATAACCAAGGTGCTTAACAGAAGAGGAAGGTGAGACAGAGACACACGCAGAAGGAAGGTCATGTGAAGACATGCGAGGATGATGGCCAGCCACAGACCAAGGATGGGGACTGAGAAAACCAAGCCCTTTGACACCTTCATCTTAAGACCTCTGGCCTCTACAACTTTAAGGGAATAAGTGTCTATTGCTCAAACTAACCAAACCGATCCCCCCAAACAAAAATTAACCTTATTAAAAAAAAATCTTGGGCTGGAGGAATAGCACAGTGGTTAGAGCGCTTGTCTGCCAAGTGCAAGGCTATTCCTCCCACCCAAGAGAATAATGTGTCATTGTATGGATATGCTTTTTTTTTTTTTTTTTTTTTTTTGAGACAGGGTCTCACTCTGTGGTCCAGGTTGGTCCTGAACTCACTATGTAGCCCAGGCTGGGTGCCTTGGACTCATGGCAATCATCCTGCCTCAGCCTCCCGAGTGCTGGGATTACAGGCGTGTGCCACCATGTCTGGCTTTATGTGGTGTTGGGGAATAAAACTCAGGACCTTGTGCTTGCAAGGCAAATGCTTTCACTGTTGTGCCATTCCTCCAGCCCTGGATATACCATATTTAAAGATGTACTAGTGCACACAGAATAATGCATTTCGCTTTGGCCTATTTGTACAGGGCTATGACGCATGTGGATCACTTCTACCCTCACCCCCTCACCCCCTCCCTTTGCTGTACCTTCCTCCCGATTCCTTTACTCATCTCTACGTGTCTCCCTTCTGCCTTCAGGTCATTTCTTCCCTTCTAGGTTCCACGTATGTGAAAGCTTGCTCTCTGCCTGTGTCTGGCTTATCTCACTTCACATGATGGTTTCCAGTTCCACCCATTCTCCTGCAACGCATGACGTCACTCCTTGGTGCAGGTGAACACTACGCCTGCGTGTGTCTTCAAACCGCATTTTCCATATCTGTCATCGGGTCACAGATGCCTAGGCAGCTTCTACAGCTGTTACGAACTGCACCGTGATAAACACGGGCACGCGGGTATCGACACTACGCCGCCCTGAATTCTCAGGAGTGCGGAATCAAACGTAGCTTTGCTTCTAGCCTAGGGAACCTCCATGCTAACGTGCACTAGTAATTACTTGGCTGCTCTCATTTCCTGCCTCCCCAAGATCAGAGGAGGGCGGCATTTCACCCCAAAGCCCGACCAACACTGTTTTGTGTATTTCTGATGACAGTCATTAGGACTGCAGTCAGACGGAATCACACACAGTGTAGTTCTGACCTGAGTTTCTCTGATAGCTAATGATGCTGACCGTTTTTCCATATTGATGGTGATGGTTTGTATTTTTTCTTTTGAGAAAGTGTCTGTTCAGTTCATTTGTTCACTTTCTTTTGTTCTGAGTGTCTGAGTTCTTCACATCCCTGGGCACTAAGGCTTTGTTGGAAGAAGAGCTGGCACTGCGAAGAAGCCGTCCCTTCCCTCTGCTGCTGGCTTCCTCGTCGTGTAGAAGCTGTTTAATGTGACGCAGCCCATTTCTCCGGTCATCCCCCACCCGCTGAGCCACTGGTGCCCCTGCCTTTGCCCACGTCTCTGATGCTTCTTCTTCAACAGTTCCAAAGTTTCAGGCCTTCTATTTAAGTAAGCCCTTGGTCCATTCTGCGTTGATTTCTGTGCAGGACGTACCCACGCCACGTGCTGTTTCTTTGTTGGCCATCCGTCCATGAGCACGCTCCAGCCACTGTGAGTAATGCTGCTATGAACATGGTTGTACAAACAGCTCCTTGCGTCTCTGCTTTCCTTTTTTTGGTGTAAGTACCCAGAAGTGGAACTGCTGGATTATATTGTAATCCCATTTTTCATTTTTTTGGGGAAATGCCACATTATCTTCCACAGCAGCTGTATCAAAAGGGAACACTGTAGCAATGGCAAATGCTTTCCTAACAGTGTTGTGTGAAAGGAGGAAGCTGTAGCTCGTAAACACAGCGTAACCCTAACTCTGCAAACTAAAAGCACAGGGGAAAAAGATGGAATAACTACATAAACTGCTAACCAATGACAGTGATTTCCAGTGGACCCTGGTCAGAGTAGACTTTTATGCTTTTTTTTCCTTCAATTTTGTATTTGATTATCTTCTGTGACAAGCATATAATACGCAAACAATCAAGAAAAAGAGTGAATCCAAATCTGGTGGTATAGCCCTTTAATCTCAGCATTTTAGGAGACTGAGGTAGGAGGACTGCAAATTTGAGCCCAGCCTGGGCAACTCTGTGAGACCTTGTTTCAAAATCAAAACTAAAAAATGGGCTAGGATGTAGCTCAGTGTGAAGGCCCTGGGCCTGATCCCCAGTACAAAAATAAATAAATCAATACAAGTGTAGCAGGAAACAATTTCTTCATGGTTGCATGAAGAACACTCTGAACAGTCTGTTTCATTTACTAAGTTTCCTAAAAGGAACACACAACATACATGCAATGCCTGTACACCCTCCCTCTATAACCAAAGGAGACACCAGAAAACCAGATGAGTCTCTCAACTATTTTAAGCCCAATGTAATAGTAATTCTAACTCTTAGCCAAAGTTATTAAGCCTTTTCTCCTCTTAGTCCAACTTGACAGGCTTTAAAGTTCTTCCTGCTCAGGTAGAGTCTGATCCAGCTGGGACAGCTGAGCTGGAAACTGCAAACAGCCAGGATGGTTGGAAGGCTGGGCCACCCTCAGGGACTGGGCCACCAGGGGCCACCTTCATGGCAGCCCCAGCAGCCTTGGCAGGCCAATGGCTGACCCCTGCTCCCTTGGCTCCTGGCCTGGCTCAGTCGTTGGTGAGCTGCCTTAGCACCAGGAGAGACAGGGAGCTGGATTGAGGAGGAAGGAATGGAGGGAGAAGGGGAAGGAGGCGGTGGGAAGGATTAATGTGCTGATTTCCATACAGGTGTGCCCTGCTGGAATGAAAAGCAGCTGAAAAGTTCCAGAGCCCAGGCCTTGTTCAGGCCACGCTGACAGCTGCCCTTTCATCACCAAATTCCCCAACAAGTCTTACGCAACCCCCTCATATAAATCCTTATTAATCATGCAAAGGCAAAGCACAAATATATGACAAAAGTCTTTATGTGCCCTCAAGTTCACAGTCAAACTTTAAAAAGTGGCCTGGCTACCCAATGGCTCCAATAAATGTATTTTTAGAACCCTGTTTGGGAACAAAAAGAAAAATACAGGACATATCCATCAATATTTTTGTACTTAATGGAATGAATGAAATTAGGCAAGTGATCAAATAAATTATAGGAGGAAAAGGTGCTGGTGCTAAACTTTAAACCAACATTTTCTTTTTGTAGTAACACCAGTCTTTCATAGTTTATACTAAAAAGATAGAGAAAATCCTCAGTGGTCTCAAAGGAATGTCTGTGTTTTCCTTCATGCGTAATGTATCAGGGTCATGAAGGAGCCTCTTTAGCAGCTGAATTTGGAGTCCTGTGCCCTGTGACATCGTCATGGGTAAGGCACAACAGAAAGTTAAGATTCGGACTCCGGTGGTTCATGGGAGCATGGAGTTAGTTGTGTGACAGATGCTTCCCAGGGCAGTGGAAAGGCAGAGGAGGAGGCAGGCATGGAGTAGGCCAAGCCTCCACCCCTGCTACCCAACTCCAACATCTCCTCCTCAGGATCTCCAGGGCGACACGTGTGGTGGCGTGGCTGACGGACGAACTGATACGACACTCTGGAAGACACTGTGCCCTCCCAGCACCTTTTCCTCCCGAATGATTCGAGGCTCTGAATACATCCGACTAAATCCTCGCAGAAGTAGGTTGGGGAGCAAAAGGAAGCCTGGTGTTAGCAGCCATCCACAGACCACCCAGCAAATGGAAAACTCGCACTTGGACGAGAGGGCGTCGACTGTACTGGAAACACAGCAGGAGCTTTTCTGTAGATGAAGCAAGGAAAGGAGAAGCCCAGGAACGGCAAGTGATTCATGGCTGCATCCCCAAGGCCAGAAAACCATGGAGTAGAATCAGGGGGACAGAAAGTGACAATGGCGACGATGAAGACAAGCCTGGTTCCAGCACCACAGGAGGGACCACAGGAAGAGGACAGCCTAGAGGGTGGCTCTGGCGAAGAGCGAGCCAGTGGCACAGCTATCAGCACCTTCAGGCACTGTACAAGAGGAAGGACCAGGCTGGTGCAGGCTGGCATTCCAGCACTTGGGAGGCCGAGGCAGGAGGACTGCTGTGAGCTCGAGGCCAGCCTGTGACCCCAGGGAGTCCAGGACCAGCTTGGACTACAGAGGAAGGCCCTCCAGTGGCTTGCATGTCTCTCATTTTCCCCCTCCCACCCAGCAAGGAGAACAGACCCTCTGTGAGTCCCATGAAGGAGCAGTAGCTGAGGGGACAGAAAGCCCTTCCTAGGGCGCTGCAGGGAATGGGGAGTCAGGAGTCTTGGGGCAGTTCTCACTGCAAGCAGCTGCAGCAAGATGGTTTTGGGATAGCCCTGACTTTCTGATGCCAGAAATGACAGCAAGGAGGCCCTGGCCTGCTCAGGGGTAGATACCTGAGTGTGTACCTGTGACCACAAGACCCTGTCCTCCCAGCAAGTGTGTTGCAGGGAGGCTAAGAGCCACACGGAAGGCAAATGGTACTAGGCTTAAAGAGACAGTTTAAGCCACCTCCACTCTCTAGATAACATAGAAGACACAAAAATTGAATTAAACGTGAGAGACTCATCATGGCTTCACCAGCTTGTCAGACATTTTAGGACTTCCCCTCAATATCCTGTTCAGAGGTATTAGTGTTGAGAACATCACGGCAATACCCATACCAAAGACAGCAGGACTGAGAGGTATTTTCCCCTGGTATCCCTCACCCAAAGCTTTCTCTGAGAGCTCTCCCTGTGGCCCCTATATAGGTCTTTGGAATCACTTTCTGCCACAGGGGAGGCTAACTTTCTTAAAGCTCTGTTAGTTTAGATCTAAAGTGACTCCCAAAGCCTCTCATTGCGAGGTGGGGCCCACCAAGGGTGTGACCTGGAAGGATGCATTCTCCCTGCTCTCTGAACTTCTCAGACACCACGATGTGAACAGTTCTCCTCTGCCAGACCCTTCTGCCTTGGAGCTGGTGACCAGGAACTGAACCAAATGAAACTGTGAGCCAAAGTCAGCCCCTCTTTTCAGTTGTGTATTATCTATGGATTCTCTGTGCTGTTAAAGGTGAGGCCTGGTCTAGAGGAGTGGACTGTAAGTGTGTGGTGGAAGACAGACATGTGGTGGAGTACAAATTACAGGCATGTGCTGAATTAGAAGCACGTTGTAGATTATGGTTGTGTGGCACATTAGTGGGCTCATGAACTGGAACAGGTGGATCACTGGGGCTTCACCTGGATGCTCCGGAATGCTGAGGCTATTTCTGGAAGGGGTGGATCACTGGGACAGGACCTGGAAGGGTGTATGCTGGCTCCACCTTCCTCCCAAACCTGACTTCCTGCCTGTGATGCTGTGAAGAGCTCTTCTGCCACGTGCCTTCACCACTGCCAGCTGCCCATGAGTGGACTGAGACCTTCTGCAACTGTGAGTTAAAATAAATCCTTCTACCCTTAAGTTGTGATGACAGGTATTGAGTCACAGGACACCACCGAGTCAGTGCCTAACACACCCTCCAAAACCACCGTGTCATTTCATGCTGCCATTTCTACTTGTGCTATCAGTCTCAGACAAGCCTGCAACCCTCATCCCGTGAACATATGGCAAAATTCTACTCCTTCCTTGCCCCTGTTCAACACGAGGTCTCTCTTGTCTCTCCTCCTGTACCACATGCGGCAAGTACTACTATGAATTTGGTGCATGGAGACTGCCTATTTACACATCCTTCTTACCTCCTGGAAGGTCCTGAAGCCGGGAACGGCTATTATGCACCTGTGGGATCACCTCTCCTATCAGAGGCTGCCACACTGCCAGTGCTCAGCAGCACTTTGCTGCCATGTGGGTCTCAAACTGCTCAGTACTTCACTTGCCATACGAAGTGGGTAGCCCACCCAAAGTGAATGGAACATATCAACAAAATAACATAAAAGAGAAAGGCTGCTGCACTGGAAAACCACTCTACTGACATGTCACCAAATGCCACATAGTGCGGCCTGAAGTGTGGTGAGGTGGCCTCCTCTAATGGGACTTGCAGAGGACATACAGGCCCTTGTAGGAACACTGTCCTACCAGCGCCACAGTGCCTCAACATAGGCTCTGGACATGGTGTCTCAGAGAGTGCCCCGATGGCATCTGGAGGGATCTGGACACAGCGTCTCAGCGAGCACCCCTGGATGGCACCTGGTGGGATCTGGACACAGTGTCTCAGAAACCACGGATGGCACCTGGCAGGATCTGCACACGGTGTCTCAGAGAGTGCCCCTGGATGGTACCTGGCGGGATCTGTACCCACTGTGTCAGAGAGCACCCAAGGAAAGTACCTGGTGGGATCTGGGCATGGTATCTCAGAGTGCACCCCAAGATGTTCTTGGTGGGAAATTCTACTCCTTCAGCTTTCCCATAGGAAGTGTTCTTAGTTCCAGAATAAACTACAGATGGCAAAGATGAAAGCCATACGTGTGTCTACCCTTCTTTGTCACGCATACTCAGGCTATCCCACTGCCTACCTGGAAGTGGCAACTTCCGTCTCTGCCACTCTGTCCCTCAGTGCCAGCTCCTGCTTGACAGCAGTCTCTGACCTCTGAGCTGCTGTGACACTTGGGAGCTTGCCCATAGGACAGAGCCAGTTACTGCTTAGCCCAAGGCTGGGCACACTGGGGGTGTTAATAAAACCCAGCAAGCTGATAGGCAGATACAAAGCCATGCCACCTGCCTCCCCACCCCCTTTAGAAAGACTGTCAAGGAAATATTTTTCTTTCTTTACCACAACCCAAAATTCTAAAAGGATAAACAGTCTAGTGAGTTTAGAAATTCTGTGCCAGCGACTCTTAAACCTCCCCCAGGTAGACACAATGATTCTCGTACATGTGGTTAACCCGAAGGCACTCTTCTCACATGGGGCGTTCATGTACCTTGTGGCCAGCCAGAGCCTGGCTCGGGTCCAAGCAGTGATGTCGGCCAGTGTCTGCTTGAAGTCCACCTTCATCCCGTACTTGGAGTCTGTGTAGGCTCGTAACAAGTGAAAAACCTAGACCGAAATAAAAGCAATATTCTGCTGAGAAAAGATATTTTTTCAAAATGCTCAGTTCCTCCCTTTTAGGTTTCCTCAAAATAATTCCCTCAAAGAAGACAGACATCTGCAGAATGTGGCCTTAGTCTCCGCACAAAAGCATGTTGTTTCTGGAGCCCACGGTATGGTGAGAAACCTCCGCCCACGCCCGGGCAGTGGCTCCAGCCATGATTCCCAAACTCGGAGTTAACTTGGAGACCAAACACCACTGGCTGCAGAAGCCTACGAGTTGGGAACAATCTATATACAGACTCAGCAAAGAAATGAAAACATCTTCATGTTAGTCGTCTCACGTGAAGATAAAAGCCAGGCCCAGCGGCACAGGTCTGTAATCCCAGCACTTTGGGAGGCTGGGGTAGGATGATCATAAACTGGAGCCCATAGTGGGCAACTCAGTGGTTCAGTGAGACCTTGCTTCAAATAAACAACAGAAAAAAAGGGGTAGGGATACAGACCAGAGCAAAAGCCTTATGTGTGCAAACCACAGTTCCATTTTAAAAAAAAGAAAGAAAACATGACAATACACGCCTTTTTCTTTATCGTGCTGCTAGAATCAGAGCCAGGGTCTCCAGCATGCTAGGCAATTCTTGATCTATGTGCTACTCCCCCAGACCAAAACTGTGCCTGTTAGAGTCAATGTCTTTCTACAGGAAAAAGCAACTTTGAGAGTCTACGCTGGCTCCAGGTCCGAATTCACGAGCACAGTGCTGGCTGAAGGGGCAGGAATACCAGTCGCTATGCACTGTGGCCAGCAGTGTCTGTAGCCAGTTCGGGTTTTAGCTGATATTCTCTGGGCAGGCAGGTGTGAGGCGGCAATGCAGATGGCCGTGTGCTCTTACCCCTTTGCAGCACCTGTACCCCAGCTGAAGAGAGCCAGGCATGTCCCGCTGTCTCTCTAGAGCGATGGCCACATGTCCAGCACACAGGTGACACAGGAGGGGCGCGAGTGTGGGGCCTAGCAATGACTCAGTGAGGAGGCTGACTCTGCGGCAGAGAACGGGAGGGAACGAGGGGTGGGGCAGGGCGAGTTTCTCTGACTTCCGTGGCTAATACCAAGGAGCAAGGAGTGTAACAGAAAGAGCCTCCCCGATCCAGCAAGGGCAAGCGGCAGGTGAAGAGAGGCAAGGACAGGCACACACAGAAGAATCTGAACATCTATTTTAATATTTGTTTGCTTCTCCCCCACTTTTTGGGGGGCTGGGGATAGAACACAGGGCCTTCACTTTGAGCGATATCCCCAGCCCTTTTTGATCGTTTGAAACAGAGTCTTGATAAGCTGCTAAATTACCCAGGGTGGCCTCCAACTTGTGATTCAGCCTCCCAAAGGGCTGGGATGACAGGCCTGCATCACTGGCCGGCAGGGAACACTTTCTAAGCAATGAGGTTCAATTTTTCCTCTTTCTCATCTGCCAAAGAAAGGCCAGGCCCATGGCAGTGAAGTAAGAGTCAGATATAGAGGAAGTAATGAGAATCCGAGGCCAAGACAGAACAGAGTGAGTCGTCAGACACTCCCTGCACGCGCTGACAGGCCTCTGGGCGCAGACCTCTGCGGCCCTCACCAGCAACACACGCCGATCCCCTCCTGCTCAGAGAATCCAACCAAACCTGATTACTCTGCTACATGTAAATACTCTTTTTCCCCCCCTCCTACATAGAAGTAACAGTAGTAGTCCCGGTATGGAGACCCAGAACTTTCTCTCACAAAGGATCTGTTATTTCAGAAGCAACAGATCAGATGTCCCTCGTTCACCACACCCCCACAGGGATCCAAACCGCGAGCCCAGCCAGGACTCTGGAGGACAGGGGGCTGGCCGGGGCTGCCATTCTTCTGTGGCAACTGCCAGAGGGAAAAATACCTCCCTCGGCCTCAGCCCCCATGGTCCCGAAAGAGCTGGCAAAGTCACCAGGGTTTGCTTTCTCTTCTCCACAGCTGCACTAAACCAACCACTCGGCTTTTCATGGTGTCACAGGATCGTAATTAATCAGCAGACACTGGCAAAACACAAGACTTCAGAAGTGACTTGGAAGGAAAGCTGTGCGAATTTCAAACGCCACTGGTTTAGAAGCGATCACTTCAAAAATAACTTCTGATGGATGGTTAAACTTAGCCTTCTATTTGCTCACCTTGCTTGGCAAAAACAAGACTGTTTTTGCAACGCTTGGTAGCTTGGGTTTATGAAAATCAGCCTAGGGCTCTGTCAGTTTGGTCACTGCAGGCACAGGCCAGACAACATTGCAATCCTGGTTGTTCACGAGGAACAAACTGGGAGCGATCTGTCGACAGGGATCATCAGGACAGAGGGCCCCTTGGGAGAAGCTCTGCAGATAAGGACGGAGCAGACAGAGCTGTGGGTTGGAGAGGTCAAGGAAAAGTGGGGCGGGGAAGGGGGGAGGAGGGCACACAGAGGAAGGGAGAGCAAGGGAAGGGAGCACATGGGCGAACAAGCCAGTGGTTTGAGATTTTTTTCTTTTAGAAAGTTAGTGAAAATATTTGAGCATACAACCACACTCACATGACATTTAGAGTGTTGGGTTCAAGAAAAACGAGGCTGTGCTTTGGTGTGAGGTCCAGGCCTCAGGCCAGGCCTCTGGAACTAGGATCTGTGGTGAGGCCACAAGTACCAGACGTTGCCCAGGAAGGGTCATTTGTCTATCAGCTCCGGCAGGGGCAGGGCAACAGGGCTTCTCCTGTCCCCCTGGTTTAAGTTCTGATTCAGAGATTCTGGGATCACTTACAAACCAGGCACAGGGAATCCAAAGCCACCACACCCCGGGGGGTTGGGGGGGAGATCGATGAACACACAGAAGAACTCTTGAGAGGCTGAGTATCACGCTAGGTGTCCCAAATTTATAACAAGATTCAAAGAGTTGGTCAACAAATATGTATTAAGCAACTGTGACGAGGAGTCACTGCCCAGGAGGCTGGAGCAGAGCCCAACAGTCCCTGATCTTCGGCAGCCTGCATTCCAGTCATGGACAAGCGGCAAGTCAACAGCCCCCTGGAGCATCCTGGAGCATCCCGCAGGAAGGTCCATCTTGTCCAGCTGCACCACCATCCCTGGCCTTCCGCACAGTAGGCCCCATGAATCCCAGGCAGGCCCTCAGCAGGCATTTGCCACATGGAATCTTGGTTAATGACCTGGTGCTTCTTCCTGTATGAGCTCCTCAAGCCACCGTCCTATGGGCTCAGAAGGAGGCTGCAGGTGCTAGCTTCTGTGCTCAGAGTGGAGACACGGAGCTAAAAACCACGGAGCTCCTCACTCCTGAGGACTCCTACTCTGACGAGGGAGGCAGCAGGGCCAGGCACCTTGGAAGAAGCAGCTGTCAGGGAAAGGGAGGAGGGGACACACTCTGGAGCTGGGCACTGGGCGGACACAGGTGCGAGCCAATCACTAGTGGTGGGACTTGCGGCACCTTGCTTAATCTGTAAATGGAGTGTACAGTGGTTTCCCCCTATCTGCAGGGGACATACTCCAAGATCCCAGGGGAGGCCTGAAATCTGACAACACTGCAATACACATATGTAGTATTTTTTTCCTCTATTCATATAACTATGACAAGGTTTAACTTAGTCCCAGTAAGCTGGGCCTCACGGCACATGCCGGTAACTTAGCACTCTGGGAGGTGGAGGCAAGAGGATCATGAGTTTGAACTCATCCTGGTAACTCAGCAACTTAGTGAGATCCTGTCTCAAAAAATATATACATACATACATACATACATACATACATACATACATACATATATAATGATGTGAGGATGTAGCTCAGTGTGAAGGTCCTGGGTTCAATTCCCAGTACTATAAATAAATAAATATTTATTAGTTATGGGCAAAATTAACAGTAACTAATAATAAAACAAAAGATCATGGCACACTGTAATAATAATTATATTTAAAGCTATGAACTCCTTTCTGGAATTTGCCACTTAATATTTTCAATAGCAGGTAACTGACACGGCAGGAAGAGAGGGGTACATGGGGCCCTGCGCGGCTAGCCACGCGGTGTCTGTGCGGAGGTGTGGAAGGCTGCACACACCGCTTGTAGTGCACCAGGCGCCTGATAAAGGGGCCAGGTCTCCTTGGCGCTATTCCCTTCAAAGATAGCCAAGGAAGGCTTTGCTTTGCAGGAAGATATTCAAGTCTGGCCTTGGAAAGAATCTCACTAAGTTCAAGGAAAGACTATGCATGTGAGGTTTGAAACCAAGTTTGAAAAAGATTTTAAAGGCCAGTTAAAAAATACTGTTATTATCAACAGAAAGTGAAATTTCATATAAACTTTAATTAATGGTGATGCATTGGTATTGGTCTGTCAACAGTCTGAAATGGACCATACTAAGGACAACAGTAATAGGAAGAGAAACTGGGAGGGGGCAGGGAGGAAGAAATAATAGGAACTCTCTGTACTACCAGCTCAAGTTTTTCTGTAAATCTAAAAGTATTCTTTAAAATAGTCTATGAATTAAAAAAAAAAGGTTGGAGGCAGCAGAAGCTTCTTCAGAGAATACTGCAGTGACAGGGCAGGGCAGGGGGGGGAAGGAGGAGGAGGAGGAGGAGGAGGAGGAGGAGG